>CP092873.1:94974137-94987089 GCA_030710605.1 Cordylochernes scorpioides
TTGAAAGTTAGCATTTTAAAATATAAAAGAAACTCATTGTGAAAAAATATTTGTAGTTTTTTTTTCACAATTTTATCTTGAATCACGAATAGAGAGTTATACAGATTCTCCCTTCGGGTAAGGTAATAATCATCTTGTGGTATTTACATAGGTAGTGAAATAGAAATTAAACTGGCTTTACTCTTCATCTCAAAGTCATTCACTTGTTAACTGGTCCTTACATAATGTTGATCTAAAAAAATTATAATAAGCTATTGCATTAGATTTGTTTGCTGATATTTTTGAAAGCAATACGTAGGGTGAAGTGTTGGTACATGTAATTTGTTGATATAGGGCCTTCCTTTCTTCATCAAGGGCTGTACAATTAAGCAGGTAATGGGGGAGTTCTTCCGTAATTTCCTTGTCACACAGTGTATATATAACTAGAGATAAGCTAGAAATGTTTCAACACGATGAGAAGATAGTTTGTAGAATCGACTTTCGAGGGTATTGCCTTCATTTTACCCTAATATAACTATAAAGCAAAGCTAGAGATGTGCAAACAAGGTAAGGAGTCAGTGTATATTCTCAGCTTTCGATTACAATATCTTCATCCTAGCCTGGTATACATCTAGAGATAATCTATAAGTTTTTGGCCTCAAACGTCAGAAGGTGGGAATAGAGAGTTACAAGAAACTCACGACGAGCTGACAAAAGAGACGTTTATTCCGCCCATCACGTGCAACAGCCATCCACGGAGTGACGGCGATCCCAGCCGAAGATGAGGTAACCGACAGCAGCACCCAACAACACGCTTATGAAGAGCCACATGTTGTAGGTCATCACAATCAGCATGAGAATATAGGCGAGGAAGACCTGAACGAAATGGAGGAGGGTCTGTAGGAGGTGCCTACCAAACGGGGGACGCCTCTTTTCACTAAGCTCCGCCTCCTGCGCCGACTCAAGCTCCTCCCCCTTTGTTGGCTCCTCCTCTTCTGTCTGAACGCCCGCCTCCTCCCCCTTAGCAGCCGTCCGGCGGTACAGGGAGTCCCTCAGGAAGCGCACGGACTCGTACACAACGGCGAGCAGAAACACTAGGAGGGCTGAAAGAAAGATCTCTGCACCAATCACATTCGTTGTCAAACTACCTTGAAAGGCCGTCCTCAAAAACATAGCTACTGCTTAAGATAATACAGTAGCCAACATCTCTGTAAAAGACAACACCTAGTTTCAATGTGAATAGATAAAAGGGCAGTTGGTCTAATAAGGAACTAGAATAGTCTTGCTATGTCATGGTAGAGCCATAGGGAAGTCACGTACCGTTATTCCTATGGGTCTCCCACGATTTGAAAAGTATGATCTCCTGGTTGCCAAAGTGGAAGTAATTCTGACAACATACAGCTAGTTTTAAACAAGTAGAGGTGATTCTTCCTAGCCTGGTATATCTCTAGAGGTGAGTTGTGACAACAGGGTGAGTTCAACTTTCGACTACAATATCTTCATCCTAGCCTGGTATACCTCTAGAGGTGAGATTGTCTCAACAGGGGGAGTTCAGCTTTCATTACAGTATCTTCATCATAGCCTGGTATACATCTAGAGGTAAGCTAGAAATGTGTCAATAGGAGGAGTTCAGCTTTCATTACAGTATCTTCATCATAGCCTGGTATACATCTAGAGGTAAGCTAGAAATGTGTCAATAGGAGGAGTTCAGCTTTCATTACAGTATCTTCATCATAGCCTGGTATACATCTAGAGGTAAGCTAGAAATGTGTTAACAGAGGAATTTCAGCTTTCGACTATAATATCTTCATCCTAGCCTGGTATACATATAGAGGTAAGCTAGAAATGTGTTAACAGGAGGAGTTCAGCTTTCATTACAGTATCTTCATTCTAGCTTGGTATACATTTAGAGGTAAGCTAGAAATGTGTTAACAGGGGAATTTCAGCTTTCATTACAGTATCTTCATCCTAGCTTGGTATATCTCTAGAGGTAAGCTAGAAATGTATTAACAGGGGGAGTTCACAGCTTTCATTACAGTATCTTCATTCTAGCCTGGTATACATCTAGAGGTAAGCTAGAAATGTGTCAACAGGGGGAGTTCACAGCTTTCATTACAGTATCTTCATTCTAGCCTGGTATACATCTAGAGGTAAGCTAGAAATGTGTCAACAGGGGGAGTTCACAGCTTTCATCACAATATCTTCATTCTAGCCTGGTATACATATAGAGGTAAGCTAGAAATGTGTCAACAGGGGGGGTTCACAGCTTTCATTACAGTATCTTCATTCTAGCCTGGTATACATATAGAGGTAAGCTAGAAATGTGTTAACAGGGGGAGTTCACAGCTTTCATTACAGTATCTTCATTCTAGCCTGGTATATATCTAGAGGTAAGCTAGAAATGTGTTAACAGAGGGATTTCAGCTTTCATTACAGTATCTTCATTCTAGCCTGGTATATCTCTAGAGGTAAGCTAGAAATGTGTTAACAGGGGGAGTTCACAGCTTTCGACTACAGTATCTTCATTCTAGCCTGGTATACATATAGAGGTAAGCTAGAAATGTGTTAATAGGGGGAGTTCAGCTTTCATTACAATATCTTCATCCTAGCCTGGTATATCTCTAGAGGTAAGCTAGAAATGTGTTAACAGGGGGAGTTCACAGCTTTCGATTACAATATCTTCATTCTAGCCTGGTATATCTCTAGAGGTAAGCTAGAAATGTGTCAACAGGGGGAGTTCACAGCTTTCGACTACAATATCTTCATCCTAGCCTGGTATATCTCTAGAGGTAAGCTAGAAATGTGTCAACAGGGGGAGTTCACAGCGTTCGACTACAATATCTTCATTCTAGCCTGGTATATCTCTAGAGGTAAGCTAGAAATGTGTTAACAGGAGAAGTTCAGCTTTCATTACAGTATCTTCATTCTAGCCTGTTATACATATAGAGGTACGCTAGAAATGTGTCAACAGGGGGAGTTCAGCTTTCATTACAATATCTTCATTCTAGCCTGGTATACATATAGAGGTAAGCTAGAAATGTGTTAACAGGGGGAGTTCAGCTTTCATTACAGTATCTTCATCCTAGCCTGGTATATATAGAGGTAAGCTAGAAATGTGTTAACAGGAGGAGTTCAGCTTTCATTACAGTATCTTCATCCTAGCCTGGTATATATATAGAGGTAAGCTAGAAATGTGTCAACAGGGGAAGTTCACAGCTTTCATTACAGTATCTTCATTCTAACCTGGTATACATCTAGAGGTAAGCTAGAAATGTGTCAACAGGGGGAGTTCAGCTTTCATTACAGTATCTTCATTCTAGCCTGGTATACATATAGAGGTAAGCTAGAAATGTGTCAACAGGGGGAGTTCAGCTTTCATTACAGTATCTTCATTCTAGCCTGGTATATATTTAGAGGTAAGCTAGAAATGTGTTAACAGGGGAAGTTCACATCTTTCATTACAATATCTTCATTCTAGCCTGGTATACATCTAGAGGTAAGCTAGAAATGTGTCAACAGAGGGAGTTCACAGCTTTCATCACAATATCTTCATTCTAGCCTGGTATATATCTAGAGGTAAGCTAGAAATGTGTCAACAGGGGGGGTTCACAGCTTTCATTACAGTATCTTCATTCTAGCCTGGTATACATATAGAGGTAAGCTAGAAATGTGTCAACAGGGGGAGTTCACAGCTTTCATCACAGTATCTTCATTCTAGCCTGGTATATCTCTAAAGGCAAGCTATAAATGTGTTAACAGGGGGAGTTCACAGCTTTCATTACAGTATCTTCATTCTAGCCTGGTATATATCTAGAGGTAAGCTAGAAATGTGTCAACAGGGGGAGTTCACAGCTTTCATCACAATATCTTCATCCTAGCCTGGTATACATATAGAGGTAAGCTAGAAATGTGTCAACAGGGGGAGTTCAGCTTTCATTACAGTATCTTCATTCTAGCTTGGTATACATCTAGAGGTAAGCTAGAAATGTGTCAACAGGGGGAGTTCAGCTTTCATTACAGTATCTTCATCCTAGCCTGGTATACATATAGAGGTAAGCTAGAAATGTGTCAACAGGGGAAGTTCAGCTTTCATTACAGTATCTTCATTATAGCTTGGTATACCTCTAGAGGTAAGCTAGAAATGTGTCAATAGGGGGAGTTCAGCTTTCATTAGAGTATCTTCATTCTAGCTTGGTATATACATCTAGAGGTAAGCTAGAAATGTGTTAACAGGAGGAGTTCAGCTTTCATTACAGTATCTTCATTATAGCTTGGTATACCTCTAGAGGTAAGCTAGAAATGTGTCAATAGGGAGAGTTCAGCTTTCATTACAGTATCTTCATTATAGCTTGGTATACCTCTAGAGGTAAGCTAGAAATGTGTCAATAGGAGGAGTTCAGCTTTCATTACAGTATCTTCATTATAGCTTGGTATACATCTAGAGGTAAGCTAGAAATGTGTTAACAGGGGGAGTTCAGCTTTCATTACAGTATCTTCATTCTAGCTTGGTATACATCTAGAGGTAAGCTAGAAATGTGTTAACAGGGGGAGTTCGGCTTTCATTAGAGTATCTTCATCCTAGCCTGGTATACATCTAGAGGTAAGCTAGAAATGTGTTAACAGGGGGAGTTCGGCTTTCATTACAGTATCTTCATTCTAGCTTGGTATACATCTAGAGGTAAGCTAGAAATGTGTTAACAGGGGGAGTTTGGCTTTCATTACAGTATCTTCATTCTAGCCTGGTATACATCTAGATATAAGCTAGAAATGTGTTAACAGGAGGAGTTCGGCTTTCATTACAGTATCTTCATCCTATCCTGATATATCTCTAGAGGTAAGCTAGAAATGTGTCAACAGGGTGAGTTCAGCTTTCATTACAGTATCTTCATTCTAGCTTGGTATACATCTAGAGATAAGCTAGAAATGTGTTAACAGGGGGAGTTTGGCTTTCATTACAGTATCTTCATTCTAGCTTGATATACATCTAGAGATAAGCTAGAAATGTGTTAACAGGGGGAGTTTGGCTTTCATTACAGTATCTTCATTCTAGCTTGGTATACATCTAGAGGTAAGCTAGAAATGTGTTAACAGGAGGAGTTCGGCTTTCATTACAGTATATTCATTCTAGCTTGATATACATCTAGAGGTAAGCTAGAAATGTGTTAACAGGGGAATTACCGCTTTCGACTACAATATCTTCATTCTAGCTTGGTATACAACTAGAGGTAAGCTAGAAATGTGTTAACAGGGGGAGTTCAGCTTTCGACTACAATATCTTCATTCTAGCCTGGTATACATATAGAGGTAAGCTAGAAATGTGTTAACACGGGGAGTTCAGCTTTCGACTACAATATCTTCATTCTAGCCTGGTATATACCTCTAGAGGTAAGATAGAAATGTGTTAACACGGGGAGTTCAGCTTTCGACTACAATATCTTCATCCTAGCCTGGTATATACCTCTAGAGGTAAGATAGAAATGTGTTAACACGGGGAGTTCAGCTTTCGACTACAATATCTTCATCCTAGCCTGGTATATACCTCTAGAGGTAAGATAGAAATGTGTTAACAGGGGGAGTTCACAGCTTTCGACTATAATATCTTCATCCTAGCCTGGTATATACCTCTATAGGTAAGCTAGAAATGTTTCAACACGATGAGGAGATAAGAGGTCTGCCTCGTATTGTTGGTTACCTTTGAGATATTTGATGTCGTAGTCGTAGGCAGACATCTTAAGGCTCCATCGAAATAGTCGTCCTGTGGGATTTTTGATGGTTTTGAGCCATTGTAATCTTCATCTTCCCCTAATATAACTAAGCTATAAATGTGTAAACAATGTAAGGATTCAGTGTGGATACTCAGCTTTCGATTACAATATCTTCATCCTAGCCTGGTATACATATAGAGGTAAGCTAGAACTGTGTCAGCAAGGTGATGAGACGGTGTAGATCGCCAGCTTTCGAGGACATTGCCTTTCTCTTCTTCTGGTATAGGTTTAGAGTTAAGATTAAAGGAGAAATGTGACAACCAAGGAGAGGAGCCAATGAATATTCAGCTTTCGATACCATTACCTTCATTATAACCTGGTATACTTCTAGAGGGAGTCACGTGATAGATATATGTCAACAAGTTTGTTTGGAGAATCAGCTTTCGAGAACACTACCTTCATCTTATCCTGGCAGGATGGTTCAGCCATTAGCAGGGCGCAGCATTCGCAGCAGTTTTTCTCCTCAGTGCCCCCCGTGTCGTTGTCTTGGTAGCACTCCATCTGGTCACACAGAGCACATTTTTACATACTGTTATGTCATACTGGAGTGTAATTTTGTTTTCTTTTGATCTAAGCATATGCTCGTGTCATCATGAATGCAATTCATATGGATTTTTCTAAATTTCGTAATACAATGTTTGATATTTTATCAATTATGTCCCGTACTTTTATCAATTTCCTAATATATTTTTAATGAATTTTTTTCCCCGGCATATCAGACAAAAAAAAAGATGTCTGAATTATAAACATCTTTCTGAGACGATTTCTTGATTTTCTTGTTGCTCCCGTGAAATGATTCGAAGTTATGTTTTCATAATTTTTTTATGATTTAAACACAGCTTTTTATTCATGATAAAATTGTGAAAAAAGTTTTAAAATTACAAAATATTTTCTCACAAGGAGTTTATTTTTATTACAAAACGCTAGCTTTCAAGTGAAAGCGATTGTAAATATCCACGCTGTATGTTTTTGTAAATATTTCTTGTAGGATATAGTCGATGTTTTATTAAGCCCGTTGAAGAGCTATTATCACTTGAAAGCTAGCGTTTTGTAATAAAAAGAAACCCATTGTGAGAAAATAATTTGTAATTTTAAAACAGATTTTATATTAATTAGATATATCTGTATTAAGATTAGCTTTTCGGGACAAGTTCTTGCATTGTTCCCATACAAGGATTCGCGTGTTTTTCAGAACTTTTATGATTTAAGCACAGCTTTTTATACCTTTTAGAGATGATCTGTATTATGATCAGCTTTTCGGGACAAGTTCTTGCATTGTCCCCATACAAGGATTCGTGTGTTTTTCAGAACTTTTATGATTTGAGCACAGCTTTTTATACCTATTAGAGATAATCTGTATTAAGCTCAGCTTTTTGAGACAAGTTCTTGCATTGTCCCTATACAAGGATTCACGTGTTTTAAGAACTTTTATGATTTAAACACAGCTTTTTATACCTATTAGAGATAATCTGTATTAAGATCAGCTTTTCGGGACAAGTTATTGCATTGTCCCCGTACAAGGATTCGCGTATTTTTCAGAACTTTTATGATTTAAACACAGCTTTTTATACCTATTAGAGATAATCTGTATTAAGATTAGCTTTCGGGACAAGTTCTTGCATTGTCTCCATACAAGGATTTACATGTTTTTCAGAAATTTTATGATTTGAGCACAGCTTTTTATACCTATTAGAGATAATCTGTATTAAGATTAGCTTTCGGGACAAGTTCTTGCATTGTCCCCATACACGGATTCGTGTGTTTTTCAGAACTTTTATGATTTGAGCACAGCTTTTTATACCTATTAGAGATGATCTGTATTAAGATCAGCTTTTCGGGACAAGTCCTTGCATTGCCCCCATACAAGGATTCGTGTGTTTTTCAGAACTTTTATGATTTGAGCACAATTTTTCTTATACCTATCAGACATGTCTGAATTATGATCATCTTTTCGGGGAAGAACAAATTATTGTATTGTCCCCATACAAGAATTCACATGTTTCAGAACATTTTATATATCATTTCTTTAATGCAGTTTTTCTTATATAGTCATACAATTTGTGTGAATTATGAAGAGGTACACCAATACCTCGCTTTGCGTCGTTTCGTTTTGCGTTTTTTTCGAAGTTGCCTCGCTGCTTAATTTTTACTGATTTTCACTGTGCGTCGTTAGATTTTCGAAGTTGCGTTGTTTCGGATTCGAGTCTTTAATTTTTATTTTTTATTTTTTTGAATTTTTTTCCTAAAATATGGCAACACCTTTGTTTTTGATTGCGCCTTCACATATTTTCACTTTGCGTCGTTTCAATTTGCGTCGTGTTTTTTTGGAACGTAACCACGACGCAAAGCGAGGTATGGGTGTATTTCATAGGCGATTGCTGGTATTGCTTCCATACACAATGATTCATATATTTCCAGAGAACTTTTATCATTCCCATCATATCATATATCTTTAATACAGATTTTTATTCGCATGTCATTGCAACATAAAAGTCGGTGAACGAGAGGGTAACACGTTCGATTCCCGACAGTCATGAACCGGGATTGAATCCCGCGTTAAAATTTTGTTTAATATGTGAATAACCTTCACATATTATTCACTGTTTCAATTATCATGAACTAGGTTGCTCTTGCTGAGCGGTACCTATTAATGTGATTTTGAACCAGTATGTCATTGCAACTTGTGTTTTTTATTGCATTTAGACAAGGAAGTAACGATTTCACTTTTTCGGGTATGACAGAGTCAATAAGAGGTAACACGGTTTCTTTGATCACAAATCACCAACTACCTGGGTTGTACAGCTAGAGTCTAGAAGAAATTCCTAGTCATGGGGAGAGAAATTTGCTGTGATGAACCATTTGACCAGTTAGTTCCAAGCCGAGTCCTGAAGAACGAGCACAGAGCTGTTTCTGGTAGACTTCCAGAAGAAAAAAAACTTGTAAATTTTCATAATTTCAGAGTTTTAAAGAACGTATTTCAACGATCCAACATCACATTTCTCTCCAATTTACACGTCACCTACCTATAAATTTTGAAGAGTTGAGTATAGAGATAAAATTTTAACGATATTTTACAAAAACATTTTCTTCTCTTCAACCACACAACCCCCCCACAAGTGAAAAATTTTAATAAAGTTCGGTTGTTAAGGCTTAATAACAAAGATTAATTAAATTATTTTTTAATAAAGTTGTGTGTTTTTTAAGAGCATATTATCAAATATTTCTATCGGAAGAACGTTACTTGATACGTTGAATTGTAATTCTATGTATTCTGTCTTTGCCGGTCCCAAGCCCGGATGAAAAAGAAGAAGGGGGAGCAGTAACATGCTCACTAAACAACCTGGGTTCAGCTGGCCATGCTGATAGTACCCTCTAAGGACCTGATTCAGGGATACAGGATGTCTGTAAAACGAAATTTGAAAACCATCTCGCATGTGTTTCTTTTCAACTAAAATTCAAAATTTATTTCAAGGAGAACAAACGACCATTTCCAACCTTTGGGATGAGGTATGAAAGGGTGAATTGTGAAGAGTAATGATAAACGGAAAAATAAAAGTGTCCAGGGATGGGAATCGAACCCACAGTAGTTCGCTTACCGGGCAGATGACATGTTCCATAAAGAAACACATGCGGGATGGTTTTCAAATTTCGTTTTACAATCATAAGCCGCATTATATTTTATTATACAGAATGTCTGTTCCTCATGTCAGAGGCGGCTGCACATGGAGTCTGTTCCTCATGTCAGAGGCGGTCATTTTATATTGGAGCTAAGTCAGTGGTCTTCTACTGAGTATTGCTTCCAGTCTTAATGACAAAGGCAGACGCATTCTACTTCAGAGATAAGAAAGAAGAAGAATTCTGTTAGAAGTTATCTTAGCTCCATATATAACCTGTATAACCCTAATATGATATACAGTTAAACCTGTCTATAGTGCCCCCTCTAAATAGCGCCTCCCTCTCTATAGCGCCCGATTTTAAATACGCAGTACGATGTGATTTACATTAAAAGTGACCTGTCTATAGCACCCCCTCTCTATAGCATCCTATTTTGGTGAGTCCCAAGAGGAGGCGCTATAGACCGGTTCAACTGTATTTAGTATAAATGCAGAATATTCCTATATAGAGTCACGACCGTCTTTCCTCATCGGCCTCTGTCACGGATGCGCGCGCACAGGGAGGTCACGTGCTCGCCGGCAGCCAATAAAAATAATAATAAAAAAAAAACTCCCTCAAGCCGGATTTGAACCAGCGACCTAAGGATCACCGTTGTAACATCTACAGTCGGGTAAAACACGGGCGTTGCCCGGGTCATTCGGCTAGTGTATATATAAGAACAATCATTCCAATATGCAATAATAGAGCGGTCTAGATAATAATTTGGCGAAACCGCTTAGAAGGTTCATCACTGATGAGCCAAGCCCTCCTATCAAATAATTACTATCTTCGCGCAGTAAAAGGGGGCTTAATGGAGTATTTCTTAAGAAAAGATAAAAAGCTAACGGGGGGCTACAAGTTTCTTTGTTGGAAAGGTAAAAGTTTGGCGAACTTTCGGACAAAAAAAAAACCTCCTTTAACAGGCGGAATACAAATACAACTATTGTAATTCGAAGTATTTATTGAAGATTTATTTGAAAAATAAACATAATTTGTTAAAATTTTACACAAATAAATTTACTGGCAATGCGTTTCTTTTAAATATCATCAAATATTATCTCTACAGACCTTACTGCAATGATATGAGTTATTGAATGAGAGGGCTTGGCTCATCAGTAGTGAACCCTCTCAGCGGTTTCGCCAAATTAATCTCTAGACGCTCTACTTTTGTATTGGATTGGTTTGGAGTATACCCTGTATTTTCTATGGAAGGCAGCTTAGGGGTTTTTAGTGAACTATGGACATAAGCTTATAGGTCTGTAGAGGTACATACATATAATTTCAAGGTATTGCATCGAGCAAAGCTCTTCCGCAAAATATGTTTCATAACCAATATATATTAGTAAATTAAATTTTATATGTACACAAAATAAAAAAATGTATTAACATTTAGACAACGTGTATACGGTAAATCCAATTGTGCTTTCGTCTCTTTCATTTTTATTATATCAAATCCAGATTGATGATATTAGAAAAAAAAAGCACAAATGTCACATTCCAAAGTTTCTTTCCAACAGTCTGTGGCCGGCAGTATAAACCGTAGCTTTCCGACAGCCATGAACCAGGATAGAATCTCGCATTGTGCACTTTTTTAAAAATATGTTTATAACCTTAAGAAAAAGGCAGCTCCTTGTCGTGCAACTGAAATTTTCTGATGGCTTTCGCCATCTATCGATATTATATTATTATTTATTATAAACTAGCCGAATGACCCGGGCAACGCCCGGGTTTTACCCGATTAAATGCTTTTATTCAAATACTATTCGTCACAATTATAAATTGGCGCCGTGGATGTCATTCTTGTGAAACGTCCCGCTCCAAACTTTGTGTCTGAGAAGCGATATTTTTATAAAGAGATGATCTGGCTTTGTGTCTTCTGCTCGAATGAATGTTTTTCTGTTAGAATTTTGTTCCTGCATACTAAAAATGAACTAGCTTCACCCGTGGTCTCTGCTTTTTGGGATTTTTCCGGATATAATTTTGTATCTGATAATCAAATATAATACAGCAATATTGTCATCATCATTTTCTGAATAAAAAACAACTACTTTTTTCCCAGAACCTGTCAATTTATTTTTCTTTACTAAAAATCCGAAAAATATATTTTCCAGATTTTTCTCTATGTCCTGTTAAAACACGTTTTACATGTCCATTAGGTCAGCTGATATTACCTCCCATCTTCACCGCTAGAGGCGCTGCTTGCGAGCGAAAGGGCAAATTAGCAACGCAATTTGCAAATAACTTGTATACATACTTGTATACTTGTGTACATAGACCATAAATCTGTACATAGACAGGAAAAGCACATATATTTTAATAATATGAATTTATATAAATGAATTTTAAAAATTGTAAAAAAAAATGCATCGGCCGGGAATCGAACCCGGGCCGCCCGCGTGGCAGGCGAGCATTCTACCATTGAACCACCGATGATTATGAGAAATGGCCATATTTGGGCATTTATTCCATTCACAAAAGCAAACGTGACAGAATTGATTAAGAAGGAATTGATTATGACGCTGATAACTGTATATATTAATACATTATTATTACTAGCCGAATGACCCGGGCAACTCCCGGGTTTTACCCGATTAAATGCTTTTATTCAAATACTATTTGTTACAATTATAAATTGGCGCCGTGGATGTCCTTCTTGTGAAACGTCCCGCTCCAAACTTTGTGTCTGGGAAGCGATATTTTTATAAAGAAATGATCTGGCTTTGTGTCTTCTGCTCAAATGAATGTTTTTCTGTTACAATTTTGTTCCTGCATACTAAAAATGAACTGGCTTCACCCGTGGTCTCTGCTTTTTGGAATTTTTCCGGATATAATTTTGTATCTGATAATCAAATATGATACAGCAATATTGTCATAATCATTTTCTGACTAAAAATAAAAACAACTATTTTTGCCCAGAACCTGTCAATTTCAATTTTTCTTGGCTAAAAATGCGACAAATATCTCTTCCATATTTTTTCTATGTCCTGTTAAAACACGTTTTACATGTACGTTAGGTCAGCTGATATTAACCTCCCATCTTCACCGCTAGAGGCGCTGCTTGCGAGCGAAAGAGCAAATTTACAACTCAAATTTGCAAATAACTCGAAGAATATTCGGGATAGAGACCTGAAATATTCAATATAGGTTTTCCAGATTCTACTATACATACTGCTAAAATTTCAGTCATATTAGTTACGTATTTTACGTATATTACGTAAAAGCATTC
Source organism: Cordylochernes scorpioides (assembly GCA_030710605.1). NCBI lineage: Eukaryota > Metazoa > Arthropoda > Arachnida > Pseudoscorpiones > Chernetidae > Cordylochernes > Cordylochernes scorpioides. The sequence goes on from CP092873.1 coordinate 94,986,762, forward strand.
CATTCACAAAAGCAAACGATGACAGAATTGATTACTCTGATACTTGTATATTTTAATAATAATATAAATGAGTTTTAAAAATTGTAAAAAAAAAATGCAATCGGCCGGAAATCGAACCCGGGCCGCCCGCGTGGCTGGCGAGCATTGTACCACTGAACCACCGATGCTTATAAGAAATGGCCATATTTGGGTATTTATTCCATTCACAAAAGCAAACGGTGACAGAATCGATTGTTGATGACTCTGATAAATGTATATATTAATATTTTTATATTTTCCGATAGATAGGCACAAGCCATCAGCAACTTTCAGTTGCACGATAAGGAGA
>CP092873.1:94987189-95047371 GCA_030710605.1 Cordylochernes scorpioides
AAGGCTTAAGTACAGTAGAAATACAAAATATTTATAAATTCCTAAACATGCTTCGAGCGCTGCTCTTCCGCAAACAACAAGTAAAGTTCATTTAGACTTAATATGTAATTATGAATTAACGCGCCATCTGTTTTACGCAATTTATGATTCATTTGAAAACAAAATCAGATGGAAAATGTGGAATTAAATATTCAGAAGTCTATGATAAGGTCATATTAACGATCGGATAAAATAATTCTAAAAACTGGTGAAAAACGAGAACAAAACATTTAACTTGGAATTCAAGATTCTGAGCTATCCAATGAAAGCACCTTATTACATAAAAAGCATTTGCGCGCCATCTGTTATGAAAATTGGAAACTATTATAGAAGCGTATGATTCTTTTGAAAGTTATACAATTTTTACTGCCCTCTTACTGCGATAGAAATATTATATATTATATTATATATTTATAAATAATATAGTCACGACCGTCTTTCCTGGCCTCTGTCACGGATGAAATTTAAAAATTAAAAAAAGATGCCGAAACCCGTGATCGAACCAGGGACCTTTAGATATTCAGTCTAACGCTCTCCTAACTGAGCTATTTCGGCTTATTTTATTTATTTCTATAGAAGCTTCTATCTTTATAATTATGTATATTTTCAAAAAGTCAATTCACACCTCTTCGCTGGAGACCATGGGAATACTGACTAATTCATTATGCTAACATAATTATAAAGACAAGTATCAGAGTCATCAACAATTCTGTCATCGTTTGCTTTTGTGAATGGAATAAATACCCAAATAGGGCCATTTCTTATAAGCATCGGTGGTTCAGTGGTAGAATGCTCGCCTGCCACGCGGGCGGCCTGGGTTCGATTCCCGACCGATGCATTTTTTTTCTTTTTTACAATTTTTAAAACTCATTTATATTATTATCCCTATATATATAAAAGTCAGCGTATGTATGTATGTATGTTTGTCAACTATACACGTCCACAATACGTAACTAATATGATAATTGTAACAAATAGTATTTGAATAAAAACATTCAATCGGGTAAAACACGGGCGTTGCCCGGGTCATTCGGCTAGTATATTTATAATTGTATGTAAAATTCTACTAACCTCAAAGCTTCTGTCCATAGTTAATCTAAATACCCATTCCAAGAGTCTAGTATCAGTATCACTATTTTTGTTTCTTGAGCACTCCAAGAGAGCAACATCTGACGACGTCAATCTATCTGCGGATTTGTTACACCGTGTCTATGGCATAAGTGAGGGAGAGAAAACACAAGTTGTGATCACAGACTTCTTCAAGAAAATGTAAATATTTTTTATGAATAAATTATAAATTAATGCTTTCTATTTATCATATTAATCAATTAATGCCGGTTTTGCACTCTATATATTGACTTAGAGTATAAATAGTTATTATTAATTGTTATAAATAATTTATTGTATCTTTAAATTTCACATTTTAAACGTGTTCGATACAACGCCACCCTCGCCTTACGCCGCTTTTTTGCAAAATCCGGATGGTGGCGTTATAACGAGAGTAGACTGTATATAATTAATTAAATAATCCTTTACTCATTTTCTTAATTTATAGTAAATATAATTTTACCTCCTGTTTTCGTCTTATATTTTAATAGTGCTATAAACAGCGACACCACAATTTTGAACCTTCAACCCCGCCGACCAAGAATAGAGGTGAGCGACTCCCTCTATAGAACTTAGATCGTCGTCACAGCACAGAGTGGCGGTGAAATCGCAATAGCATCCTTACCACTTACCACTATCACAACTGCTCCAAAATTCACCACATATATATATTCGTGGATGGCCTCTCTTGATTTATCAAGAAATTGGGTTGGCCAAATATCACGAAACAAGCTAAATAAACGTTTAGTTTATTTTTGATCCACTAGATGGCGCTCTGTCATCTAAAAAGCACATGTGCTCGTGGTCAGGAAATGCCTTCTTTATTTTTAATATATATTTCTATGATAGATAATAAAAAGGCATATATTGGATTAAATAAAAATATTTATTTTTGCCAATATATGCCTTTTTTTACTATCTAATGATTTAAGTATGGATTTTTCTCTATTTTAAAAATATTATTAAATAATATAAATATATGATGCACTAGCGCGCCATCTGTTATCAAAATTCGAAACTATTTTAAAGGCGTAAGATTCTTTTTGATATTAAACAATTTCTACTGCCCTTACTGCAATGGAAAAATTAATGGGAGGGCCTGGCTCATCAGTGGTGAACCCTCCCAGCGGTTTCGCCAGTTTAATCTACCATACCGCTGTTATATTGCATTTTTGGAACTTCCTTTTATAGTGATACTGTTGGTAGACTCTATGTCCATAGTTCTTCTAAAATACCCATTCCAAGAGTCTACCAACAGTATCACTATAAAAGGAAGTTCCAAAAATGCAATATAACAGCGGTATGGTAGATTAAACTGGCGAAAACGCTGGGAGGGTTCACAACTGATGAGCCTGGCCCTCCCATTAATTTTTCCATTGCAGTAAGGGCAGTAGAAATTGTTTATTTTCAAAAAGAATCTTACGCCTTTAAAATTTTAATATAAATATATTTTGGAGGTTAATACTATATTGTATGGACAAACAGTCACTTGGGAATATCCTGGATAAAACCTGGTCATTTGTCCAGCATAGAAATGAAGAAACATGTTGAGAAATCAAATACCCTATTTATATATCAATTACTAAACATATATATAGATGGAAATTTTGCCGGGAGGATATTGATCTAAAGAGACAAAGGTCGCCTCTCCCGTCAAAATAGACGTCAAAACCATACGCCATCTATTGACCGTCGCCGCAAACTAGCGGCCTCGGGTCGGTGACAAAGCCACAACACCAGCTTTGGCAAACTGTAAAGCGTCAGCCTAGAGACCATGGTTTCGGGCTGCCAAAGCTGGTGTTGTGGCTTTGTCACCGACCCGAGGCCGCTAGTTTGCGGCGACGGTCAATAGATGGCGTCTGGTTTTAACGTCTATTTTGACGGGAGAGGCGACCTTTGTCTCTTTATATCCTTATATCTATAAAAATGAAATGTGAAATCGATGTTTGTTATCGCTTCACGCAAAATCTACTGACTCAATCATTATGGAATTTCGCATGTAGGTAGCTAAAGATTTCGTTTAACATATAGGCTATTCAAAAAACTAAAAAAGTTAATGTGCTTTTTAAAAAAAATAAAAAACCAAAAAGCGTTAGTTCCAGCCTTTTACCGCTTGGGCGCAGCACTGGTCGCGACGATAAATGAATTTGATTGGTTAATAATTAACACGTGGTTTGTTTACACGATGAATGTTAGTTTGTTCACACGATGAATGTTTTTAAAAGGTAAGATTATCCAATCGCCGTGAAACTTTAGGAAGTTATTTACTATACTACTGGGAAGATTTCTGGTTTGAATTTGATTTGAAAAAAAATATTCTTTGCAATTTTATTTGCAAATTTTCTACTTTCACTCGCAAGCAGCGCCTCTAGCGGCGTCTGGTGAAATTATATTTATAAATTGTAACAATGCTTAAAATGTGTTCCAAGTATAATAAATTTAATTTGAGAATTTAGTAATATAATATTCCAATGACGTAAAAAATACTTGGCATTTCAATATTAATATATATTTAAAGAAAAAATTGTAACGCTTTTGTGTTAAATGTTAAAATGTAATGTTAAAATATATTTTTACATTGTTAATTTAATTTGGTGTTGTTTTATAAAAATGATGATGCAACTTTAATTGTTGTTGTGAAAATAACTTTATTTACGGAGCTGCTAACCATAATAAATGATTTTTGAGCCCCTAATTGTTGTTGTTTATTATCGTTTGTTTATATAAAAAAATTACATTGTATGTGATGATGATAACAAAAATGAATTTTGAAATTAATATATATAATTCATTGAGAAAAAAAAGAAATAATTAATTATCAAATTCACAAAAGTGACAATATCTTATTTAAAATATAATAAATATTTTCGAAAAATTATGTGTTTCAAAAATATATTTAAACGCATATAACAATATTTATATTTATATACGTTTATAAATCAATATATAGGTGGATTGGATCTTTTCTAGAATCGTTTTAACAAATGTTCGTTAGGCAAACTTTTACTCGGATAAAAACTGTGCGAAGCCGGGTACATTCGCTAATTACAGTTATTTACAAACTAGACGAATGGCCCGGGCAACGCCCGGGTTTTACCCGAGTGCGTATATATTTTAAAAACGTTTTAATTCAAATACTATTCGTTACAATTATAAATTGCCGCCATGGATGTCACTCTTGTGAAACGTCCCGTTCCAAACTGTGTGTTTTTAAATGTTTTAATTAAAATACTATTCATATTTAATCGTAGAAACTTTCTCCTCGGAATATTAAAAATATAAAGATAAGTGCCAGGAGAAAATGTTTTTTATTAAACGAATACACGAGCTTTCGGGCAGTCACGCCCTTCAACTGGTTGAAGGGCGTGACTGCCCGAAAGCTCGTGTATTCGTTTAATAAAAAACATTTTCTCCTGGCACTTATCTTTATATTTTTAAAATACTATTCGTTACAATTATAAATTGGCGCCGTGGATGTCTCTCTTGTGAAACGTCCCGCCCCAAACTGTGTGTGTCTTGAAAATATAAAAATAAAAATGTGAATTTTCATAAAGATTTCATCATGTCTTTTTTTTTTTGCATTTCACCTACTAAATCGATAGAGATAATTACATTTGCAACATGAACTTAGGTATATTGACTAAATAGAAAACTGCATAGTAATAAAGATCATTTTTTAAAGGCACCATATCGTTTTTTTTTCAATAAAATCGAAACAAAAATTAACGATAAATAACGATAATTGCCTTAAAAAGAAATTGCCTTAAAAAAAGAAACATTCGCGGTGATTATGTCTTGCATTCGTTTATACAATTATTATATACGAATGACCCGGGCAACGCCCGGGTTTTACCCGATTAAATGCTTTTATTCAAATACTATTCGTTACAATTATAAATTGGCGCCGTGGATGTCATTCTTGTATAATATATAAATGAGTTTTAAAATTGTAAAAAAAAAAAAAAATGCATCGGCCGGGAATCGAACCCGGGCCGCCCGCGTGGCAGGCGAGCATTCTACCACTGAACCACCGATGGTTTTCGTTTGTGGCAAGATACTATTCCTTCAACTTCAAATTACCGAGTGGACCAATTAATACTGATTTTTTCAACTTATCGAGTATTTTTCAAGGGACCGGGAAAAAATTATCGAGAGTGTAGACAAGTATAGATAAAGTAGGGATTGAATGTTTGCTAGAATCGTTTTTTCAAATGTTTGTTAAGCAAACTTTTACTCGGGTAAAAATCGGGCGAAGCCGGGAACATGTTTGTTGGCTATGCAAGCCCTCAATATGTAACTAATCTCGCTGAAATTTGAACAGGACAGAGAGTTAAATCTGGAAGAGGTTTTTTGTCGCTTTTAACCAAGAAAAATTATATTTAACCAAGTACTGAGCAACAATATTTTTTTAGTCAGAAATGATGATGACAATATTGCCGTATCATGCTTGATTGCATTAAAAAAATCTTTTGGAGAATATTCACTAAAGCAGACCAAGGGCGAAGCCAGATAATGATTTATAGTAGGCAGGAACAAAATTCTACCAGCGAAACATTCACTCGAGCAGAAGACACACGAAGCCAGGTCATCTCTATATATAAAATATCGTTTATCGGCCTTTTGGCTAAGATCATGTAGTATATCTCTAGATATTTTTATTTATGTATATCTTTTTAAAAATCTATTCAGTAGAGAGTGGATATGTTTGCTCGAAAAATAAATTTCATATATTATATAAATATACTAGCGGATGTGTACCCGGCTTCGCCCGGGTTTTATCCGAGTGAAAGTTTGCCTAACGAATATTATATATTATGAAGTATAATAAACAATGTTAAAGATTAGTTTTAATTATTAATCAAGATTGTGTGTGAATATGTGAGAAAGATGTAATATCGTTGTTGTTTTCTTGGCCGACTGTTTTACATATGGTGTTATCTTAAAATTGCTTGTTTTGAATATTTTTTTAGATTGAGTTGAATGAATTGCTGAATTATTTTTTGTATTTATATTGTTGCACCAAGTTGCGGCTTGGCAGCCTCTTCAGCCTTGATTCTCTCCTGTGCTGGGTCTTGCATCTTACCAGAGCGTGTTTCAACCATCCTACAACTTTATAAAAGGGAATAACGAGATAAGTCTTCTTTAAGTAGCCTCCAGAATAATTTATTTGTTTTCTCACATTAAAGAGAGCAGTGAAGTCACACGTGTACCTAAATACAAATGATGATAATATAAATAATCTGTTTTAAATAAATATCATAGAATATAAAAATAAATAAATATATAATTTAAATTTCAAATATATTAAAAATAATATAAGAAATACGCCATTAATCATGATGTAACACTTCCCCCTCTCCAGAGGTCGTCACGTCCTCGTGAGTTACCTCATCAATTCTCTCAAAATAGGGTTTGAGTCTTGAGACATGGACAATCAATGGGTCTTGGCCAGGATTATCTTTCGGGTCAATTAAGTAATTTACGTTAGACAGCTTCTTTAATATTCGATATGGGCCAAAATATTTTCTCAATAGTTTTTCACATTTTCCGATTTTCCTGACTGGTGTCCAAACTGCCACTAAATGTCCTGGTTCATAGATTCTCCGTTGTGTTTTTTGTCATAGTTTCTCTTCATTCTTTCCTGAGTCTTCTCTGTGTTGTTAATGACTACCTGTCTCGTCCTTGCTATTTTATCTAAGTAATTTTCTATATATTCGTCATAATCGTTCATGTTACTGTCAATTGGGATATTATCGTCGTCTAAGAGGGACATGGGTTCCCTCCCAAATAACAGGAAAAATGGAGAGTAGCCTGTGGTTTCTTGAATCGTGGTATTGTACGCGTGGGTGACGAAAGGGAGGATTTCGTCCCAGTTCTTCTGGTCTGTATTTACATACATGCTTATCATGTTGATTAGAGTTCTATTTAGCTGTTCCGTTAGTCCGTTAGTCTGGGGATGGTAGCTCGTCGTGAAGCAGTGTTTAACTTTGCACATTTTCATAACCTCCTTCATCAAATTGCTAGTGAACTGTGAACCTCTGTCACTAATAAGAAACCTTGGGGCCCCGTGACGTAAAAAAAATTGTTCGATTAAAAATGTAGAGACTTCTTTCACTGTTGCTTCTGAGACTGCCTTTGTTTCAGCGTACCTGGTATAATAATCAGTCAACACAATTATCCACTTCCTTCTTCTTTTCGTTGATGGCAAGGGACCAACAAAGTCAATCCCGATTCTTTCAAAAGGGTAGTTAGCTGGGGGAATGGGTTGCAAAAGTCCAGAGGGCGACTGATTTGAACCTTTCCGACTTTGGCAAAGATGGCACGTCTTTACAAATTCTGAAACATCTTTCAGCATGGAAGGCCAATGATATTTATTCTTCAAGCGGTATGTGGTTCTGGCGACGCCTAGATGGCCATTCAGCATATGGTTGTGGAATTCACTCATGATTTCTTTCCTTCTCTTCTTCGGCACTACCAGCAACCATGCTCTGCCTTCAGGGTTTGGGTTCTTCTTATATAGACATCCATTTTCCTCTTTAAAATTCTGTGTGATTGCTCGTTTGCTTCCTTTAAGGCTTTTCTTAACATTTTCTATGAATTCATCCTCTTCATTTATTATCTGATTCAAAAATAGTCGTTCATAATCTTCGACCCAATCCGTTTCAGGTAGGGGTCCTCTAGATAAGCCATCAGCATCCATATGTTTTTTACCCGATTTGTGTATTATGTCAAAATCGTATTCCTGAATTTTCAGTGCCCACCTTGCAAGTCTACCTGTTGGATCTTTAAGATTTTTCAGCCAGCACAATGCGTGATGGTCTGTAATTATCTTGAAGTGTCTTCCATATAGGTAGGGTCGTAGTTTTGATATCGCCCACACCACAGCCAAACATTCCTTTTCGGTGGTTGAGTAATTTTGCTCAGCTTTACTTAGAGTTCGACTCAAATATGATATCACCTTCTCTTCCCCACAGATAATTTGGACCAGTGTTGCACCTAAGCCGATGTTAGAGGCGTCTGTGTGAATGTAGGTGGCTGCATTTGGATCAAAGTGACCTAAAATTGGCGGATTTATCAGAGCTTTTTTAAGGTTTTGAAATGCTTCCTCTTGTTTTTCTGTCCAGGTAAATTGCGCATTTTTCCTGATGAGTCCTGTCAATGGGTCAGCAATTAATGAGAAATCTTTAATGAATTATCTATAATAGGAACACATTCCTAGGAACGATTGTACTTCTTTGACCTTCTTGGGCTGAGGAAAATCCCTAACGGCTTTGATATTATATTCGGCCGGTTTTATACCCTGTTGGTTGGTTATATGACCAAGTATCTCAAGTTCTTCAAAAGCAAATCTGCATTTCTTGTCGTTCAGTTTCAAATTAGATTCACTAAAACATTTTAAGACAGCTTCAAGTCTTTTAAGGTGGGTTGGAAAGTCTGAGCTGTATATAATAACGTCGTCCAGATAACAAAGGCAAATCTGCCATCTTAGATTTCCAAGCACATTGTCCATATTCCTCTCAAAAGTAGCAGGGGCGTTGCATAGTCCAAAGGGCATGACGTTGAATTCATATAAACCGTGGGTCGTAGTGAAAGCTGTCTTCTCCTTGTCTTTCTCTTCAATTTCGACTTGCCAATATCCCGATCTAAGGTCTATTGCTGAGAAGTACTTCGATTCTTGGAGAGTATCCATTACGTCATCAATTCTTGGGATTGGATAAACATCCTTTACTGTTACCTCATTCAATTTTCTATAGTCTACACAAAATCTGAACTTACCATCTCTCTTCTTGACCAGTATTACAGGGAAAGACCAGGGACTTGAAGATGGTCTAATTATGCCTTCTTTGAGCATTTCATCAATTTGATCTTTTATAATGTCCCGTTCTTTGGAGCTCACCCTATATGGCTTGTGCTTTATCGGTTTTGCATCTTCTGTATCGATCCGGTGTTTTGCCAAATTGGTCCTGCCTAACCTCGGCGAAAACAAATCAGCATACTTAATCAAAATTTGTTTCAAATCCTCTTGTTCTTTAGGTGATAGATTTTTGTTTATCTGAAATTGGATTTCGTCATTATTAATTTGCTCTAACTTCTCTATGAACTTTACCTCTGCAGGAAGGCTTCCATGAGCCAATGTTTGGTCTTTCATGATTTTTAAAGGTCGAGGATAAGGGTTCGTTATCCAGATATGAGTTTTCCTATCCGTGACAGTAAGCAAACTTCTTGCCAATCGAAGGCCATTTGTTTGAACCATTCTGTTGTTCTCTTCGATGACATATTCGCCATCCTCTGCTTCTATTGAGGCCTTAATTAATCTAATAGACAGTTCAGGTATAACAGTATCTTCAACGCTTTTTATTTTTTTCAGTTCATAATTGCTTATGTCATGATTATTTGTCAGATCGTATTTTATTATTTCTTTTTTGCAATCTATTTTCGCGTTCATTTTCTTAAGGAAATCTCTTCCAAAAATTAATGTCCGTAAATGCGTTTTCAAAATCACAAATTTGTGCGATAATGCTTTTGTCATCAATTTTTATATTTAACAATATACTTCCTACTAGGTCTAATTTTTTTCCATCGGGTACTGCACAAGTTTTTGCGAGTTTACTTATACCATGGCCTGTATCGAGGGCCGTTCTGAGGTCGACCACTGAGAGGTCAGCGCCTGTATCAACTAAAGCTTCAAAAGTTCCTATCTTGTCCACATAAATTTTTAATTTGTATTTAGGGTCCAACTTTTTGATTCCATTTATGGTCGACTTGCTTTGATTGACATATTCAGGCGCGACGCTTAGTTTAAATCTTCCAACACGGAATATCTATTCCGGGTAGGAATATTTGTCTGTGTGCTATGACATACATCAGCATAAAGCCGAGGTCCTGATTTATCTGATATTTCATTCATTTGGCATTTCTCTTCGATCTTCTCTTGGGTAGCTGTTGGATCCTCTTCTAGGATTCTTATAAACTTGACCCTACAATAACGGGCCACGTGCCCTGGCTTGTTACACTTGAAGCAGATTGGTCTTCCATCTTCCATCCTATTTTTGCTCACTTCTTGACTTTTATTTTAGGTGTTTCTCTGGAGGTTTGGTTTAGGCACAAAGTTTGGATTATAAGGACGTCTCGGGGTAAAGGGCTGGGTCAAGTTGTTTCGATACTGCCTGGGAGTAGGAGGGAAGTCGTTCTTGTAATTATTGAAACAGGGGCTTGGGGCCTGGAAGGGGTCTGGTAGTTTCGTGTGGCAGTCGGCGGCACGTACCTCGATTGTTGTTGGGGTCTAGAATAGCGTGGTTTCTGGATTTCTCCACACGTTCCCGATACTTCTTTTCAAAAGAATCCATTTTCTTGCACACGACAAGAAGTTCATCGGTCGTTTTAGGAGGGTTCAGGTAGAGCGCGAATGAGTACTCTTTTTTCAGTCCTCCAATAACATGATCGATTTTTGTTTCTTCTTCCATTGCGGGGTCAACCTTGTTGCACAACACTAGGATGTCTTCCGCGAACCTGATTGCTGGTTCATTCCAGTGTTGCATTCTGTTGAGCTTCATTCTTAGTTCTTCTTTATTGGCGTCCAGAGAAAAATCCTGAATGAGGCGGATTTTAATATTTTCCCAGCTCGTGAAACTCGCTTTGTGTAAATTCAACCAGGTTTTAGCGCTTCCCGTCATGTTCATGGCGGCATAACGGGCAATTATGTAGTCTGCCCAATGATAGAGGAAACCAATCTCTTTGAGGGATTCTATCCATGGGCGAGGGTCTTCTGTTCCATCATACTTGGGGATGTCGATGTTGGGATTCAGGACAACTGGGTCGGAACTAGCATCTCCACCAATTGTTGCACCAAGTTGCGGCTTGGCAGCCTCTTCAGCATTGATTCTCTCCTGTGCTGGGTCTTGCATCTTACCAGAGCGTGTTTCAACCATCCTACAACTTTATAAAAGGGAATAACGAGATAAGTCTTCTTTAAGTAGCCTCCAGAATAATTTATTTATTTTCTCACATCAAAGAGAGCAGTGAAGTCACACGTGTACCTAAATACAAATGATGATATTCTAAATAATCTGTTTTAAATAAATATCATAGAATATAAAAATAAATAAATATATAATTTAAATTTCAAATATATTAAAAATAATATAAGAAATACGCCATTAATCATGATGTAACAATATATAAATAAAATTAACTCTGTTGATTTTTTTGTATTTAATCGATAACAGCGAAGTTACGCATGTTAAAGTTAGGAAAAATATTTTGATGTTAAGCAAAACCTGCTCCATCTCGTTTTACATAAATGTTGAAAATTTGGTCGAAATTGATGCATTGTAACGAAAGTTTTTAGTGAACAACACTTATGAAATTTCCATTTTATTAATATAGATGATGTAACGAATATAATTATCATTATTATCATAATATTCTGTGTGTTCCAGAATATTATTATCAATAATATTCGTTAGGCAAACTTTCACTCAGATAAAACCCGGGCGAAGCCGGGTACACATCCGCTAGTATATATATATATATATATATATATATATTGAATCAATAATCCCTTCACTAACTTTACTAAATGGACAACTTGATGAGGGAAGAGTATCTTCAATATAATCAGATCACAAGCTTTCGGGCATAACCGCCCATCGACAGGTGTAAAAACGAGACAAATTATTATGGCAATCAGCTATATATATATTGGAAATATTAACGAATCACTCGTTAAAGCAGAGTGCCAATTGATTTATTGGTTATACAAGTTTAGAGAAAATCAAAAGAGAGATAGAATGACAGTTGTAATGAGTCAGCAGTAGGCAGGCAGGAAGAGAGGGGTAAGTAGTGACGTCACACATGGTATATGGTGGCGCCGCCTCAGTGTAGATGTGCCGAAGGTCAACTTGGGATGAAAACAGCGACTCTATAAATTTCACATTTCTAACACTCCCTCTTGAAATTTATAACGTTCAAGTTTTCTAGGAGCCGCCTGAAGTGTTTCGGTCCCAAAGGTTTCGTCAGGAGGTCAGCCGTCTGCTGAAGAGGGCTGACATATCTTGTGATCAGTTCACCATCTTCCTGTTTGGTACGAATGTAGTGATATCGTACATCAATGTGCTTCGTTCTCTTATGGAACTCGGGATTCTGCACTAGCTTTATGGCTGCTTGATTATCCATGTTGAGTACTGTGGGTCTGTCCATCTTAATCCCGATATCCTTAAGAAGTCTGCGTAGCCAGACCATTTCTTTAGTAGCAGCACAGGCAGCAATATATTCACTTTCTGTTGTCGAGAGGGCAACTGTCGATTGCTTTTGGCTTGACCATGAAACAGCACCATGGTTTAACATGAAGATGTAACCTGTAGTACTTTTCCTTGAATCAATGTCCCTAGCATAATCGCTATCTGAGTAACCTGTTAACTCTTGATGGCTAGCGTACAATATTCCTAATTGTGGTGTTGCTTTCAAGTAGCGAAATACATTTTTAATTGCTGTCCAGTGTGTCTGTCCTGGGTTGTCAAGGTATTTACTTAACTGTGATGTTGCAAAAGCTATGTCCAGTCTAGAAACAGAAGAGGCAAACATTAGTGAGCCTACGGCTTCTCTGTAAGGAAATTTTGGTGAATTTCCATTTTTATCTAAGTCTGGGCAATCAGCTTTAGTTAGGACTGTACTCGGGTCCATGGGTACTGCTGCGGGTTTGCAATCAATCATGTTGAATTTATCTAAAATCTTGTTTATGTATGAAGATTGGTGGATATAGATCTTCGATCTATCCTCTGATTGTTCAATCTGAAGACCTACGAAATAGTCTGCATCTCTAGACGTTATATTGAACTCGTGAGATAGTTCCTGGACGATAGAATCGATATCGTCCTTGTTCCGAGACATGAGAAGTCCATCATCGACTTAAAGAGCAAGGATCATTTGAGTGTCGAAATAGTCTACGTTCTTCCTTTGTGTGTAACCCTTAGCTACAAGTCTAGCCTTAAATTTAGGTGCCGTAGAGTTGGGATGGGATTTTAGCTTATAAACCCATTTACTTCCTATTGGCTTATATCCGTCTGGTAGGGTTTCGAGTGACCATGTGTTATTAGATTCTAACGCTTTTATTTCTTCTTTCATTGCATCCAACCATTTTTCGGCATTTGGACTTTCCATAGCATCTTTATAGGTTGAAGGCTCATCGACAAAATGGTAGTTACAAGAATCTGCTTTCTTTTTAGATCGAGTTATCATCGGGTGGAATGCCGGCGGCGTGGGAAATTGTAGCGTTGTAGGTGATTCATCATCGGTCGGTGGTGCCGGCCGGTTAAAGTCAATGTTTATTGGGATGAGGTTTTCTCCCTCTAGTTCGTAATGTTGGAGTTTTGTCTCGTTAAAAGTAACATCTTTAGAGATAGAAATCTTTCTAGTAGAAGGGTTCCAGAGTCGAAAGTTAGTGCATGTTTTATCGTACCCTAAGAAAATCATCTTTTGTGATTTCTTATCCCATTTCCTTCTACGTTCTTTGGGTGTATGCAACCATGCTTCACAGCCGAAAATCTTTAGATTATATAAACTAACTTTTCTTCCGAAAAAGAGTTCATAGGGTGTGGTATTGGGAGCTTGTTTAGTGAATGTTCGGTTTAGAATGAAGGTTGCAGTATTGCAAGCTTCTGCCCAAAGTTCTTCGGGAAGATTTCGTGCGCACAGCATCGATCGAGCTGCTTCGACAATAGTTCTATTGTCTCGTTCTACGCGCCCTATCTGTTCGTGAACATATGGAGCTGACAATTAATGCACTATTCCGAACTTTCTGCAAGTATTTGTGAAATCTTTACTGGTATATTCTAGTGCATTATCGGTTCTAATCACTTTAATTTTATTGCCTGTTTGATTATAACTGAATCTAGCTAAGTTTTCAAATTTGTGTAAAATATCGGATTTGTGTCTAATGAAATCTATATGGCGAAAGCCACTGGAATAATCTTTGAATAAAATGAAATAAAGTGATCCTCCTATTGATTGTGTTGGCATAGGGCCGCAGATATCACTTAGAATGAACTCACCAGGATTGTACTCTTTTGTTTCAGACAAATGACTAGGCTTTCTGTGAGCTTTTCCTTCTTGGCAGCCTTGACAGAAGAAATCGTCTTCTTTTATGTCCTCGGGTTGCAAACCGTTGATCAATCCTTTCTTGGCCATTTCTCGAATAGTGGTGAGTGAGATGTGTGCTAGTCTTTCGTGCCACAGTTGGAGGTTGTTGATCTTTGCAGAAAATCCTTGTGAAGATGAAGTAACTCGGAACATCATCTTGTAGAGCCCATCTTGGCGTTGTCCAACTGCTTTCAGATCTTTTCTTGAGTAGATGCGCAGCTCATCCTTGTCGATGTCTACTCGGTATCCCTTTTCAGTGCACACTCCCAGGCTGAACAAATTTTTCTTGAGCTTCGAAGAGTAGAGCACATTCCTGATTGATATGTGTAATCCATTTTCCATTCACCATGGCAAGGATTTCAATGTCACCTGTACCTTCTGCAAGGACGGAAGTGTTGTCTCCAAGGTATATTCTTTGATCGTTGTGGATCGGAGTGAAGGACTTGAACCATTCACGTCGGAAGGTCATGCTGCAGCTAGCTCCGCTATCTGCCCACCATATGTCGCAATCATTCCACTTTAGGATGGTATCAGCGTTGAGACCTTTATGACCACAATCTCCTGCTTGGTTCTTCCGCTTCTCGTTTTTCTTTTGCTGGTCGGCAATCCGTTTCCGACATTCCCGTGACCAATGACCAATCTTGTGACAATAATGGCATTCAGTCTTTTTCTTTAGTTCTGATATCTTTCCTGAATCAGTCTTCTTTATGTTATCTTCTTTGATTCTTGGTTTAGACTGTTGGTAGAATGCTGTACCTTGCGAGGAATCGGCCTGCTGGTTCCTACATTCTTCAATCAGAAGACGTGCTGATAAGTTCTCTAGAGTCTGCGTAATCGGCGCTTGAGACTCCCATGCTGGGATGAAATACCGCATGCTCGAAGGAAGAGAGTTTATTATCTTTGCCACTTTCTGGTCATCTGTAATCGTTCCTCCTGCATCCTGAATTCTTGCACTAAGATTTTCAATCTTGGCGATATAGCTGCTGACATCCTCTGATGACGACATTCGGGCGTCAAAAAATTGTTGCCACAACATGCCAATTGCGATCTCTGATCTCTGTTCGTGGATGGACATGAGCCTTGTCCACATTTGAGCGGCAGTTTTACAGGACATCAAAGGTTCTAGAAATCTTAATTCAAGTGCCTGTGATATAAGCATTCGGGCTTTGATATCTTTGGCGTGCCATGCATCCTGTATAGCAGAGGTAGCGTCACTTACCTCTGGTTTGATTTCTTTGCCGTCCACGATATCCAAAAGTTGATTTTGCTCTAATAGTAGTCGGAACTGAAATTTCCAAAGGGAGAAGTTTTCGCCTTTGAACTGGCGGACTTGATTCTCAAGGTGCGTCATATTTAGCACGAGTTAGGCTTAGCAGTTTCACTTTAGGTTTGCTTCTTCAAATTTGGGGCGTAGTCAGGACCCATAACCTATTGGAAATATTAACGAATCACTCGTTAAAGCAGAGTGCCAATTGATTTATTGGTTATACAAGTTTAGAGAAAATCAAAAGAGAGATAGAATGACAGTTGTAATGAGTCAGCAGTAGGCAGGCAGGAAGAGAGGGGTAAGTAGTGACGTCACACATGGTATATGGTGGCGCCGCCTCAGTGTAGATGTGCCGAAGGTCAACTTGGGATGAAAACAGCGACTCTATAAATTTCACATTTCTAACATTATATATATATATATATATACAAAAAGTAAGAAATTAGACGAATATGTAAAAATTGTGCCAGAGAATTAACATAATAATGAAGGATCATTCATAGAAGTTAGGCAAAGCATGCAATAAAAATGGCATATTAAAAATGGCATATCCTGACCAGGAGCACATGTGCTTTACAGAAGGCAGAGCGCCATCTGGTGGAACAGAAATCAACTAAACATTGATTTAACCTGTTCCCTGATATTTGTACAACCCAATTTCTTGATAAATCAAGAAAAGCCATCCACGAACGGACAAATCCATCCATCCACGGTTGGACAAATATCAGGGAACAGGCTAAATCAATGTTTAGTTGATTTCTGTTCCACCAGATCGCGCTCTGCCTTCTGTAAAGCACATGTGCTACTGGTCAGGATATGCCATTTTTAATATTGATTTCAACACCTGATCTTTTTAGCTTTTATTTTTTTCTTTCGTTTTTTTAAAATATATATATACAGTCTACTCTCGTTATAACGCCACTCGATATAACGCCACCCTCGCCTTACGCCGCTTTTTCGTTTTGTCCCAATCGACATCAATGTATTTTTCTCGATATAACGCCACTCCCTCGCTGTTCGCCTTCCGCCGCTGATTTTTAGTATCCCAAGTAGCAAAAACCACTCGTTATAGCGCCGCTCACAACGTCCCTCACCCCCACTTCCCTTTTCCTGTCTTTTTTTTTCCGCCAGCGGCACCGGACTTTGCCTGCTGTTGACACAACAGATTGTGTGAACAGCCAGCAGACCCTTTTCCTGCTTGTGCCTGGGGTATACACAGTCGCTTCATCCTTTGCTAACGTCAACACAACAACCTTATTGTCGTATCATGAGTTCCCAAAAGTGTAAACTGGAGTCGATCACCATTGAAAAGAAGGAGATATGCCAGTTGGCAAGAATGTCGAAGAATGAGATTGGAGAGCGTTTCTCACTTCCACGAACAACTGTCCGTGATATTCTCACTCAGGCTGAGAAGTGGGAAAATTATACTGTTGGTTCTTCAAAGAGACAAAGAGTCGGGAAATTTAGTGACTTGGAAGACGCTCTCTTCAACTGGTTTACCCAAAAGCGTGCCAATAATATTATTATTACTCATTATTATTACTGATGACCTCCTAAGAGAAAAGGCAAAAAAACTTGGCGAGCAGTTGGACGTACCAGAAAATTTCACGTACAGCAGTGGGTGGCTGCAGCGATTTAAAGGGAGATTCCATATTTCGCAACGACGGCTCTGTGGGGAAGGCGCATCGATTCTCCAGCTATCAATGATGAACACCTTACAAATTTGAACAGTATGCTGGCCAACTCCGGATATGACCCAACCAACATATACAATGCAGACGAAACTGGATTATTTTTTTCAGCTCATTCCTGACCGAACACTTGCTCACAAAGATGAAAACTAGTAAAAGGATGAAGCAACGAATCACTGTTCTACTGTGCTGCAACTCTACTGGAATATGGTTGAAAGGGATCCCTACAGAAGCCAAGGTTTTATGGTCTGGGCTGGAATCTTCTTGGGCGGTCGCACAGCACTCCACATTTTTCGGCAAGGAACCCTGACTGGACAGAGGTATCGGGACGAGATCTTGGCAGCATATGTGATGCCTCAAGCATTGGAAATGGGAGAAAACGTTCTTCTAATGTATGATAATGCCCGTCCACATAGGGCTGGTGTGGTCAACACTTTTCTCCAAAACCATGCAATTGCTCGGATGAATTGGCCAGCTCGATCCCCAGACCTAAATCCCATTGAGCATGTATGGGACAACCTAAGACGGCGGATCTCATCCCTCCAACCCCCTCCTAGAAACACTCATGAGCTATAAACAGCCTTAACACAAGAGTGGGCGTTGATTCCACAGGAGCTGATAAACTCCCTAATTCTTAGTATGGGTCACCGATGTAGAGCCTGTCTATCAGTTAAAGGCGATCACACCCCATATTAACAACAATATCCAAGATATTTATGCACGGACTGCAAGAAGATCATTGCTTGAGCGGCTAATTTGCATAAAATATGGGTTAGAATTCTTTGATTTCGGGTATTCTAATCAATAATGGAATAATAAATTTGTCTATAAAATTTCATTGATATATGTTCAATAAAATTTGAGATAAATGAAAAAATATGTTGTTCCTTTAATTTTGCGGACCAGTGTATATCAGCGATATGAGGATTATGGTGATCACTGGAATAAGACCTAACTGTGTTTAGGAACAGAAATTTCGAGTCCCATAGCTCAGTCTCAAATCGAGAATAGACAGTAAATTTTACTTGTATTCCTCTATAAGGCATATTCATAGTGAAGTATGAAAGACAACTGATATTTGATAATGCAAAATGAGAGAGCAAACGTCTGAATTTGATCAATTTTTTCCGCATTTCATCATTTTATATATTTTAAAATATACATATTCGAAGCTTCAAAGCATTTTATATAAATAACAAATGTTTGAATAATATTTCTTTTATTATTTTTGAGGTTATTGAAGTAAAAAATTTAGTCATATTCTTATTGTGCCAAATTCTATTTCATATTGAATTCAAAATGATGGAGATTATTTTAAATATATCTCAAACAGATAATATATAATTTAAAAAGGTACATATTATTTTTTATTTCATATAAATATTAATATATTGAATTTTTAGGACGCTATAAAAATTTCGTTTCCAACGGTCCAACAATGGGCCAGTCGGTTGGGAATTGAGGTGGAGGCGGGTCTGCTTTGAGACTCTGTCCGAATTTACTTGTTTCCTCAGATATTGAGGCTTTGTCTTCCTCTCCCCCGACTCTTTGATCTTTGAGACGGAGTCCATAGCATCGGCAGACCAGTTCCTGGCAGGGCCTGGACCATCAGCTCGGCCGAGAGCGAGTTGGATGCT
Organism: Cordylochernes scorpioides; assembly: GCA_030710605.1. NCBI lineage: Eukaryota > Metazoa > Arthropoda > Arachnida > Pseudoscorpiones > Chernetidae > Cordylochernes > Cordylochernes scorpioides. The sequence continues at coordinate 95,006,068 of CP092873.1, forward strand.
CTGGTTGTGCCAGAAGAGTGGAATAGGGCTTCTACGGAGGCGAAGCGCCACTATAAACAAAGGCTAACGCGCTGAGCAGGTACCTCCTGGGTGGCATGGAAACCCTTTGCGAAAATATTCATGACCTGGTCTGGTGATGCATGGACTTTGAATGAGATAAAATGATTACATTAAATGCTATAAACCATCCTTGCTGAAAAAAAATCAATAAACACCAAGTAATCACATAAATAGAGTTACAGAAACAATTATAACTTTAAAAAGAAAAGAAAATAACATTATCAGCTTAGCCCCAAATTATATCCAGTATTCTTCAACAAAATCAAACTATGATAGAATCCATCTATAACAATAGTTGAACGGTCTGGAGCTTGAACTGGCTAAACCGATGGGAGGATTCCCCACTGATGTACCATGCCCTTCCTTGATTATATGACGTTGAAAGGTTTCATTAAATTCAGTGCCATTTTCGAACTCTGGGTGACCCTCAACCATATACTAGATTTAGCAAAAAATAAACGTCGCATTTTGCATCAAAATAGACGCCAGAACTATGCCTCTATTGATTGAATGCCCTATCAACCTTGCAGACTCTCTCTCTCTCGGTTAAGTGACAAATTTACATATATATCTCACCCATAGAATTAACTAACCACTTTGAGAGCGCTGAATAACCTTTTGGATAAATTCTACGCATCCCTTGCGGATAACATGAAATCAAAGCTCTACCTAGACTGCCGAGAGCCATAAACCAAACCAGGGTCTCCTGGTGACATTCTGAATTTTACAAAGATGTTATTGTGACCTTGAGGCTCACCAGAGTCTGCTAGATTGAATAAAATGGTTAATAGATATATAGCAAAGTTATTGTATCTATGTTGACGGGAGAGAGAGGAGGGGCCTTTCGTATTTTAGGTCAGCTTCTCCTAGAAATGTTTCCATCCATAAACTTCTCAAATCATATCAAGGAACAAATTAACAAATCGTATGGACCTAAAATAATACAATATATTCATTTGTAGGAAATTTCAACTATTTATGATGCCTATGATCATTTTAAAAACAACTAAATTTCTAGTATATCTACCGCAATGATAAAAATGATGGGAGGGCCTGGTTAATCATTTGTGAATCTACTTGGCGGTTTTGTCAGTTTAATCTACCATCCCGCTTAATTTTTGTATTTTCCTGTTTTTATTTTATAGTAATACCGAAGATAAACTATTGGAAAAGGGATTTTAAACAACTATGAACAAAGGCTTAAGTACAGTAGAAATACAAATATTTATAAATTCCTAAACATGCTTCGAGCGCTGCTCTTCCGCAAACAACAAGTAAAGTTCATTTAGACTTAATATGTAATTATGAATTAACGCGCCATCTGTTTTACGCAATTTATGATTCATTTGAAAACAAAATCAGATGGAAAATGTGGAATTAAATATTCAGAAGTCTATGATAAGGTCATATTAACGATCGGATAAAATAATTCTAAAAACTGGTGAAAAACGAGAACAAAACATTTAACTTGGAATTCAAGATTCTGAGCTATCCAATGAAAGCACCTTATTACATAAAAAGCATTTGCGCGCCATCTGTTATGAAAATTGGAAACTATTATAGAAGCGTATGATTCTTTTGAAAGTTATACAATTTTTACTGCCCTCTTACTGCGATAGAAATATTATATATTATATTATATATTTATAAATAATATAGTCACGACCGTCTTTCCTGGCCTCTGTCACGGATGAAATTTAAAAATTAAAAAAAGATGCCGAAAACCTGGGATCGAACCAGGGACCTTTAGATATTCAGTCTAACGCTCTCCTAACTGAGCTATTTCGGCTTATTTTATTTATTTCTATAGAAGCTTCTATCTTTATAATTATGTATATTTTCAAAAAGTCAATTCACACCTCTTCGCTGGAGACCATGGGAATACTGACTAATTCATTATGCTAACATAATTATAAAGACAAGTATCAGAGTCATCAACAATTCTGTCATCGTTTGCTTTTGTGAATGGAATAAATACCCAAATAGGGCCATTTCTTATAAGCATCGGTGGTTCAGTGGTAGAATGCTCGCCTGCCACGCGGGCGGCCTGGGTTCGATTCCCGACCGATGCATTTTTTTTTTCTTTTTTACAATTTTTAAAACTCATTTATATTATTATCCCTATATATATAAAAGTCAGCGTATGTATGTATGTATGTTTGTCAACTATACACGTCCACAATACGTAACTAATATGATAATTGTAACAAATAGTATTTGAATAAAAACATTCAATCGGGTAAAACACGGGCGTTGCCCGGGTCATTCGGCTAGTATATTTATAATTGTATGTAAAATTCTACTAACCTCAAAGCTTCTGTCCATAGTTAATCTAAATACCCATTCCAAGAGTCTAGTATCAGTATCACTATTGTTGTTTCTTGAGCACTCCAAGAGAGCAACATCTGACGACGTCAATCTATCTGCGGATTTGTTACACCGTGTCTATGGCATAAGTGAGGGAGAGAAAACACAAGTTGTGATCACAGACTTCTTCAAGAAAATGTAAATATTTTTATGAATAAATTATAAATTAATGCTTTCTATTTATCATATTAATTAATTAATGCCGGTTTTGCACTCTATATATTAACTTAGAGTATAAATAGTTATTATTAATTGTTATAAATAATTTATTGTATCTTTAAATTTCACATTTTAAACGTGTTCGATACAACGCCACCCTCGCCTTACGCCGCTTTTTTGCAAAATCCGGATGGTGGCGTTATAACGAGAGTAGACTGTACTATGTTTGATTTAAATTGATGTTTGCTATTATGCTTAGTGTTGGGATGGCGTAAAATTTCTTTTAGATTAGCTGTGGTTTTGTAACGGGTTTTGATATTGTAATTTTAAAGTATTCTTGTTATTCTTTCAATGCCATAATTGTATGGCAGTGCACAGTATTTATTCGGTTCTTCACTATTGTTTGTAGGACTGTTGGTGGGCTTATATATGTTTCTTGATGAAACCTGGAAGATATTCATTATTTTTCATCTCATTGTAAAATATGTTTTTTTCAGCTTTATTATTTTTAATATTTGAGGAGCAGTGGGTGGAAATTCTTTTTGATAGTGTTTTTATACCGGATATATATATATATATATATATATATATATATATATGTCATAATATATGCTCTTCCAGGTATAATAAAGTAAACCTACAGTCGACCAGAGAGAGAGAGACGTAGTCGATAGAAGGCAACTAAGTTACGGCCATTTTGAACCACTGGCCACATTCCAGGGGGCGACCGCAGGGCTTTTCTTGGAACCCTCAGAACTATTTTTGGATAGTTGGGGGGTGGTGGTGACAGACGGTCGTTCAGCGCACAGCCCCTCGCACTACCTCTCTCTCTCGGATGGCTTCCAAATTCCTCTACCAATTTGTGGCGTGATTATTTCCCTTTCCCCACCACATTATCACTATATTGTCACATTGAAAGTCGACAGGATCATATCACATATATGTGGTATTCTACTATGTTGGGAAACCTTACTCTTGGTGTTGAAGGTTGTTGAAGTGGTGACGCAGTCGTGGTGAATGATGCAGTCGTGGTGGATGATGCAGTCGTGGTGGCTGAGTGAAAGTATTACACACAGGGGAAATAAGCCGGGACACTTGATGGTTGAAAATATAAGGCAACGGGTTGGAGGAAAGAAAGCTTTAGAAGAGCGGAGCGATTTTGATTGTTAATTAGTTGATCACATGGCGGTGATTGACTTAGCTATGGGGTGAGCGGGGAGGTCTCGAGAGTAGATGTTACCTTGTTGAGAGCGAAATCACTACTAGGTCCGAACTCGGCGAGAACGAGTGAACAACTGACCATTCTTGCTTTTCGATTTAACACCAAGAGTTGTCTTCCTTCCCATTGGTCGAGGGATAGAACGTGTCCGTTTTCCTATTGGTTGACCTATTTAGTTATTCCTTCCCTAATTGGACCGGCGGCTTTCTTTGGTGAAAGATATGCCCGGCCTGATAGGAAGTATCAGGTGTTAGTGGCTCTATTTACTTCCGCGGCTATCAAATACGTCCGGTCTTGGGTCGGAAGTATGGGGTGTCTCTCTACTTTTATAACTTCTGGTCACCAGATACGTCCTGCTTTGCCAGGAAGTATTGAGTGCTTCTCGACTAATATAACTTCTGCGGTCACTAGATACGTCCGGCCTTCTGTCAGGAAGTATTGACTGTACAAGTTATTTATAATTGTGCCCGCTTTAAACCTATTTCCTATGTTTGGTTGCTACTTCTTTCCTCCAGTTACCTCATTCTTTATTAAATCTTTGAAAATCATACATTGTACATGCATAGTGGGTCGGGGGTGCATATAATTATATACAAATTATGACAGATGCGCCCCCTACATGTGAAGAATTCAAGAAGGGGTTAGCCTGAGAGAATTCTGTAAAGGAAAAAATAATTTTGTGGGAAAATTAGTTGTGGGTATTGAGGGGCTATATACAAGCATTGCTGGTGATATAAAAGTAAAATAGAATGGTGTTGATGATATAGGTTGAGTATAATTAATAGAAATCAAAAAAATTTTTAATTGTAAGAAATCAAAATGAATGCTATGGTACATAGTGGATTAAAAAGAAAAGAAAATGCGCCTAACTGATTTCTACTCGAAATTGGAAATAAAAACGAGGGAGTTCTATTAGGGCTTTTGAGAAATCAAAAATAATATAAAAATAAAAAGTTGGACGAAATCAAAGTGAATGCTTGGTTGCATGGTGAGAAAAAAAAAATGCTTTGTTGCATGATGAAAAAAAAAAGAAAAATGCCTAACTAATTTTTTGCTCGAATTTTGGGAGAAGAAATCGAGGAAATTTCATAAGGTCTTTTGAGAAATCAAAGTAAAAATAAAAAGTTGGAAGAAATCAAAGTGAATGCTTGGTGCATGGTGAGAAAAAAAAAAGGAAAAATGCCTAACCATATTCTAGCTCGAAATTGGGAATGGAAACCGAGGGAATTTTATTAGGGCTTTTGAGAAATCAAAAATAAAAATAAAAATAAAATTTCATAAGGTATTTTGAAATCAAATAAAAATAAAAAGTGGTTGAGCGAAATCAAAGTTGAGTGCTTGGAAAAAAAAAGAAAAATGAAAAATAAAAAGGTTTCAACAACAAAGGATGATTTAATGTTTTTAGTTTAACCGAAAATCAATGAGTTTTCGCTGATAATTGAGTTATGGCAATATAAGCTAAGTGGTAAATAGAATGATAATTGATAAATAAAAATGATAATATAAACTAATTGAAAAAAATGATAATTAATGATAAAAAGTGATAATAAGTTGAATAAATTGATAAATTGATTAAATATTTACATTTTTAATTGAGAGAAAATAATGAAAATGATTAATATGAAAAATAAGGTGTATTGGTTTGAACCCTTTTGTATCTACATGCCCTATAAATTTTTTGTCTCATCTGTAGCGACACTTAGGTGAAAACGTGATTCTACCCCTCAAGTGCGTTTATGCTATGTGTACAGGAGACATGGAAATCTATATAACCTTTATGTGTAATTTTTTGTCTTTGTGTGTGTTGTGAAAAAATGTTAGAAGTCTGTTGTGTAAGAAATGTGTGAGCGAGTTCTATGTGTTGTCTTGTGGATGTGGAATTGGATGGTAAAAATCGATATGTAGACTCGAACTGGAATTCAAAATCGGTGGCATAGAGAGGTTCCCAGTTGACCTCAATAGGGGACCTTCTCATTGTAATTAGAGATACGGAAGTGGGGTGTGTCGGGCAAAAGAGAGGGAATGAAATTGGAGATCGGACGAGGCGCTCCGCTTTGTTTGCATAGGCCGAATTTATCGCCGCGGATTACACTTCCTGTCGCGGTGTCTCACAATTCTCACTTCCTGCCGTCTAATTTATTTTGGGTGCGGCTCAGATCTTGTTTTTGGAGTGTGACTTCTCCGACACTGGTTGGTCATCTTTCAGTTACTTCTATCTCTTCGGAGTTTATTTAGATTTTCTGCAAAGATGGTTCCTAAAATTATAAGAAGTTTTATAAATGTTTGTCCACAATGAAGAACTGCTTGTCCACAATGAAAAACTGCTTGTCCACAATGAAAAACTGCTTGTCCAAAATTAAAAACTGCCTCTTGTAGTTTGAAAATTTTATGAGCGGACATGGTATAGATAAATAAATAGTTAAGGAATAAAATTGGGATACATTTGTATGGTAGAACTAACAAACAAAGGATGAAATCAGATGAAAAATAGGGTATTGCCCCATGTTCGTCCATATTTTTGTAACTGGGGACTCTGAAATATTTGCTTGAACCTTATTAATTGTAGAATTTAGATGATTGGTAGGTTCGCAGTTCTCCTGTTTGATCGTTAATGGTTTTATTAGCGATATGTCGGTGGTAATTGATTTAGGTTGAGCTGTGTGATCGTTCTGACGTGGGTGGTGTAATTTTGGCATTGTTTGTGTTGTGTGTACGCTGTGTTTTATGTACGAACTTTGTTTTGCTTTGGGGCCTGTGTCGGTATTTTTACGTGAAGGTTGGTTGTATTCATCGATTCTTCTAGCGAATCGGCAGGTGGGGCAGGTTTTTTACCTGTTTTGCGATGTCTTGTGTCATGTTCTGCCAATAATATTGTGACGAGATGAGTCTCGTCATCTTGGAGATGTTTGGGTGGTGGTGTTGTGTGTGTACGGATTTAAGAAGTCTGGTTGTAAGTGAACTTGGGACTATAGTTTTAAGTACTCCTTTTCGGGAGACGGTGCGCAGTTTATTGTGATCCATAGTCACGCGAGATTTTCCCGGTGGAGAAGACTGTTGGCTCTTTATGAGTGGCGCATCTAGAAAGCCACAAAATGGGATACGAGTTACAACGCCCGTTTCATATTGTTGTACTCCATTTATGCTACGGACCTCATATTCGTATCTTGACAGTCTTAACCTCCATCGAAACAATCTGCCTGACGGGGCTTTGATCTCTTTCAACCACTGCAATGCAGGATGGTCAGAAAGTATTGTAAACTTTCTGCCCATTAGACAGGCGCGGAAGTTATCCACACTTTCCACAATGGCTAGACATTGTAGTTCCAAGTCTGAATAATTTCGCTCGTGACCACGCAGAGAGCGGCTGAAATGTTGAACTGGGTATGTCTTCCCATCAGGGTAGACTTGTTTAAGAATACCTGCAATGCCGAATGTTGAGGTGTTACAGTGTACCTGGCATGGCAGATCTTCTTGGTAAAGGTATAATGTGGGGTGTGTGGTAAGGCTTTCTTTCAGGTTAGTGAACGCTTTCTGGCATTCGTCACTCCAGACCCACATGACATCCTTTTTAGAAGGTTGACAAGTGGCGTCCGCAAGCGGGCGTGGTCCGGAATGAACTCTTTATAGGCGTTCACAACTTTTAGGAAAGATCGCAATGTTTTTCGATTGTGTGGTTGTTTGGTGGCGTGAATTTTTTCTATGTTTTGTGTAGACGGGATGATTGTATTATTCTTAACGGTTGTGCATGCGCTTGTTTGTTGTTGTTGTCTTTTGGCGTGCGTGTTGCGTTTGTTGTGCGGGTTGTGCGTGTTTGTTGCGTGGTGACGTATGGGTGCGTGTATGTTGTGAGGTACATTTGCGTGGTAAGTGGGTGAGCTGTGTCGGTGTACGGACGCTTTTTTGGGCATTATTGGAATTGTAGGTTGAAGTCGTGGTGGCTTTATATGTTGTGGGCATATAGTACTGGTAATTGGGTTGAGTGAAAAGTTGCGTGGTGTGAGATTAGAATGGTGGCATGTAAATATTTGGGGTTTTGGCAATGAATGCAGGCAAGGGTTTCCATGTGTGAAAGCTTTGTGTGCTGTACGAGCCCTTTGGGACAGGTTTTGGTCTAGCCCGTGCTTGCATTCATTTGGTACATGTTTAGATACATGGTTAAAGGGGTAGGTAGGGTTAGATAAGAGTTCAAAGTCAATTCTTGACGCCATAGGGGGGGTGCCTACCTTAGTCTCGAAAGGGCCGCTCGGCTGGGACGTCTTGACTTGGGTTGGTTGGCTTGGGGCTCGGGACTGCTCGATGTCGGCATTCGCTGTGCCAGTGCCTCGCGCCGCAGAACTTGCAGTTGGACGGCGGAAGAGGTGCATTCCATGCACCTGGGCGTCGGGGTGTGCTGTGATACGGACCCGACATTGTGGGTGGTTGCTCTTCTCTGAGTCGTGTTGTCGGTACACTGGGGCCGTGGATCCGCTGTACCAGTCGGAACCATTCTCCTAGGTTCTCGGGAGGTACTACGCGGACTAGGCGCTGGTCGTTGAATGGCAGTCCTTCTGTCAGCGTCTCGAGGATCACCTCCTGTGGAAGTCCTAGTTGCAATCCCATGGCGGTTTTCTCCCGGTAGTAGGTCTCTAGGTTGGCTTGCCCAGTAAGCTTCATGGCGAAATATTTCGCAAAGGGCGCTTCGCTTGACTCAGGATAGAGATCTAGGAGGATTTGCCTCACCTGGAAGTAGCTCCGGTCGGCCATCCGAAGTTTCCTGAAGAGCTCCAGGGGTTGTCGCGCCAGATAGTTTGGCAGGCGGAGTAATTTTTCTTGTTCTCCCATGGATGCGTCTTCCATTTTTCGGTCGAATGCTTGGAAAAACTGTGTCGCGTTGTATGTGCCATCGAAAGGCGAGATTGTCGACTCCGCTCCATCAGAAATTTTTACTCGGGTCAGGAGCGCCGATAGCTGGTTGACGGCGTCCGCTAGGGGCGCAGTTGTCTCTCGGCCTGTCACTTCCTGTCTTTCTCCTGCCTGTTCGCTCTCTCTTACTTCTTGCCTTCTTTCCGTTGTTTCCGTCGGGCCGTCCGACTTTACGCCTATGGGACCCTGATTAAATTCCATCTCTTTATCCTGTCGACTTTAGGAATAGCTGTGGTATTCTACTATGTTGGGAAACCTTACTCTTGGTGTTGAAGGTTGTTGAAGTGGTGACGCAGTCGTGGTGAATGATGCAGTCGTGGTGGATGATGCAGTCGTGGTGGCTGAGTGAAAGTATTACACACAGGGGAAATAAGCCGGGACACTTGATGGTTGAAAATATAAGGCAACGGGTTGGAGGAAAGAAAGCTTTAGAAGAGCGGAGCGATTTTGATTGTTAATTAGTTGATCACATGGCGGTGATTGACTTAGCTATGGGGTGAGCGGGGAGGTCTCGAGAGTAGATGTTACCTTGTTGAGAGCGAAATCACTACTAGGTCCGAACTCGGCGAGAACGAGTGAACAACTGACCATTCTTGCTTTTCGATTTAACACCAAGAGTTGTCTTCCTTCCCATTGGTCGAGGGATAGAACGTGTCCGTTTTCCTATTGGTTGACCTATTTAGTTATTCCTTCCCTAATTGGACCGGCGGCTTTCTTTGGTGAAAGATATGCCCGGCCTGATAGGAAGTATCAGGTGTTAGTGGCTCTATTTACTTCCGCGGCTATCAAATACGTCCGGTCTTGGGTCGGAAGTATGGGGTGTCTCTCTACTTTTATAACTTCTGGTCACCAGATACGTCCTGCTTTGCCAGGAAGTATTGAGTGCTTCTCGACTAATATAACTTCTGCGGTCACTAGATACGTCCGGCCTTCTGTCAGGAAGTATTGACTGTACAAGTTATTTATAATTGTGCCCGCTTTAAACCTATTTCCTATGTTTGGTTGCTACTTCTTTCCTCCAGTTACCTCATTCTTTATTAAATCTTTGAAAATCATACATTGTACATGCATAGTGGGTCGGGGGTGCATATAATTATATACAAATTATGACATATATATATTGTATCTTTTTTATTATTTTCCTCGGATTTACCCAGACCAATCTGTTTATAAGGTCAATTGTTTTAATTAGGTTTTCTTGTATATATCTTTCTTATCTCTTATGAATATATAAATTTCACTTATTAATATTAAATGATTATAGATTTTACTTTTTATTCACTTGCAGAGACTCCGGGATAAATCCAGTATAAGAAATTTCTTTTCCTCCAAATTACCCAAATTAATCTATTTATTAACTTGATTGTCTTAATTAAGTTTTCCTGTATATAAATTTCATATTACCTTTATGTTGATTAGCTTTAAAAATTATAATAAAAACAATGCTTATTACTGGTATTATTACTGTTATTCCTGTATGTACCCTACATTTCTGTGTTTGGAGAATCTGTATAAGACTAAAATGTCTTAATTAAAGCTGTTGTTTTTATATCAATTAGTGAACTATTCTCATGGGCAAAATATGAATAAATTATTGGACCACATAAATTATCAGTTAAACGAAGGTAACGAAAAAAAAAAAGATGATGGGCTGATGAGGGCCAACAGCCTGAAACGCGTCCGTGGTTAGCTTTTCTTGATTAATTAAGAATTGGTATTTGGCCAATTCTGGAATAATTAAAAATCAACGAGAATAGTTGATATTTATTCCGATAGATGGCGCAAGCCATCAGCAACTTTCAGTTGCACGATAAGGAGATGCCTTTTTCTTAAAATAAGGTAACGAAGTTTTATTAATTGGAGATTTAAACTTTTTTTTTGCTTATCCCTAGTACACGTGGTACAGGCCATGATAATCATGGTGGGTAGTTAGCGACTGCTTTTACTGTAAGCGCACCACATGTCTACACATGTGAAAAGCAGTTCGACTCTGCACTTACAAATGTGCCAGAGCCCCGTTTGGTTATTTGCACTCGCTGGTGGGGTTGGACTTTTGCAAGAATCGGGGGCCATTGGAGCATTTTTTTTAAACAGAAAAAAGTGTCCAGTGCGGGAATCAAACCCGGGTCGTAGTGGTCGAAAACCAAACGGTTTAACCAGATTTAAACATAAAAACAGGTAATATGGGGAATTTGCATAATCCCAAACAATTATACACACTAAACTACCCCCCATTGGAAAATCCATATCCCCAGATATGCAATAAATAACCATTTGATTACTTCCCCGATCGAAACCTTTTAGTTAATTTACTATATTGATGTATTTATGTAAATAGAGGGAAATGTTTTATGGATATGTTTGATGGCGTCTTGTATTAAGTTATGGGAGTAATATTTACATCAAATATTTATATAAATGTATGGAATTTATTATTAATATTGATACTTTGATATTTTCAATATAAACAGGTAAACATTTTGATAACCAATTTAATAGAAATACTTTTTTCTTGTTCCAAAATCACTTTACTAGGTACCGCTCAAAAAGAGCAACCTAGTTTTTAATTATTATAGGAGATAGGCTATGTTACGTATTACATTTTCTAAGACATATTTTGGTTTAAAATATTTTATTTACATAGTGACTTAGCGTATTTTGACATTTAACCACAGCACAATGGAATGTCTTATGTTAAAAGAAATCAGGATTCTTCATTTGAGATAGAAAACATCTACACCCTCCCGCCACACACTTTGAGGCTGTAGGATAGGATTTTGGGAGGTGTTATTGCTATAGATGGTGCGTTATTGCTTAATAATTACCTAATAGGTTTTTATTTATTAAATTACGACAAGCTTTCGAGTATTAACTCTTTCTCAGGTCTATTTAAATACATAAACATATTGTCGTTTACTTTTATACCAAGAGTGTTGACTTTACTTAGACTTTTTAAAGAAACTGATTCCAAGAAGATTAATCAAACATTATAGATTTACAAGAGAGAGAAGAAAACTTATAACATTGTAAACAAACTTATCTTCTTACAGTTAGCCCCTACTTGTGATTTTACACATATACTCTGTGGGAACAATTAATTAAACTTAAAATATATATATATACACCTATCCCCCGATTTACACGGTAGATACGTTCCTGAGAAAAACGTGTAAATCGAAAATTAAAAATTTTCGCGAAATTTTTATACGAAGAAATACAGACACAGTGTGCGTGTGCAGCAAGTCAGCACATAAGCTCGGGATTCCTCGTGAGATGTGTACACAGCGCATGTGTTCAATCACAGTAGCATTTAGTATAGTGCGATAAAAACAAAAAACTTATTTGGAAAACCGTGTAAAAGCGAAAACGTGTAAAACAAGTACCGTGTAAATCGGGGGATAGGTGTATATTGTAAGATTTAAGTACTTACAGCTTGTATACGAGGACGTTGATGATTATATGATAATAAGCTTTATTATCCATTTAGTAAAAGAAAGTTAAAATAACGGAACACATTAACAGTATGTAGATAAGTAAGAAGAAGTAAACAAACTGTAGTGATGATATAAGGCCAGTGTGGCGCTAGCTGTAGTCGTAGCATTCAGTTCCCAACAATAAACAACAAAGAGCTATAGGATGGCCTTAATATTAATATGGTCCCAGTGTTTCTATGATGTACAATACCAAGTTACCCCCTTCAGTATAATGCTGGAATGATATAAAATACCTTACAATTATAATGAAAAACTTGAATATTAAAAAAGTTAGGTGGAAATATCGTTATTTACGGGGCTGCTAACCAAAATGGTTGATTTTTGAGAGCAAAAAAAAAAAAAAAAGTTAGGTTAGTTTCAACACTAAATATTCCAACAAAAATTAATCAAACGATTATTTAAAAAAATAGAATGCTAAGCCTAAAAAGACAAAATGATATCTACCACAAACTACCCACCAAACAGATATAATTATCTAAATGAAGGAAAGTTTTTACAAAAAAAAGAATACCAAAAGAACATATGTCTGCAGTTAAAAAAAGCATCAAGATTTCCCTAGCAGACGAAACAGCTGGAAGTTCCCATTGGCGCCAAAATTAAATTCCCAAACGAACATCCAGCCACCCACGTTCTCTATTCGACTTCAATCAATGACGCCATCTGGTGGCCATTGTTTGGCAAAACTTGTGCGCTTCTATCAAATTTTATTTCTATTCAAGAGTTTTACTCTTTTAAAAATTCTAAAAAAAAGTTTGTAATGTCCTACATCACACCAAAACGTATAATGGAATTTTTAAAACAATTTTTCAAAATCAATTTTGTATTTTTCTGTGAAATACAACATATGATCAATAATTTATGGGAATGAGATCGAATTAAGATTATATGTTAACAATCATGAAATATATTTATATTTTTTTATATTATCCCTAGTACACGTGGTACAGGCCATGATAATCATGGTGGGTAGAAATTGGCGACTGCTTTTACTGTAAGTACACCACATGTCTACACACATGAAAAGCAGTTCGACTTTTGCACTTACAAATGTGTCAGAGCCCCGTTTGGTTACTTGAACATGCTGGTGGGGTTGGACTTTTGTAAGAATCGGGGGCCATTGGAGCATTTTTTTTTCTAAAAACGAAAAAAGTGCCCAATGCGGGATTCAATCCCGGGTCGTAGAGGCCGAAAACCAATGGTTTAGACCATCCTTCCACCAACCCCCTATGAAATATCTTTTAAAGGAAAACCTTGTAAATTTTACCTTTATCACAACCTGTAGAAAGAACTATTGATTTATTTAAATTTATAAGCGCATTGTTGAAATTGACAATTGCAGATATTTCTACTAATTTCATATTCAGATATTTGTATAGCTCAAGTATTATATATGCAAATTGACATATCTGCATTTATAGCATGGCCTTGTTGGTTTGTTAGTTGGCTAGCGGTTATTGGAAAGAGCAAGCCGGGGTAAGCTGCTTATGTACATATAATTTGTCCTTCTTTTATTGTTTTATATTGTCGCAAAGTACGTTAACAGAGTATCATTTTTGATGTTTATACTTTGCTACTCTGTTCCCCCTTTCTTATCTTTTGTTTTGTCACTCATAGTTTGTTCTTGCCTGAAATATATTGTTGACTCCTCCTGAAGTTTTTGTCTTCCCTAATTTTCCATGTGGCAATATCTTTAGGTAATAAAGGATCTTTCTCTTCTTCTATGAATCTATCTTTTTTCCCTAACACTTATTCAATAAAATAATCTTTTGTATCAACATTAAGATGAAAATATCAGGTTTCATGGGAAAATTAAGAATTAAGAACCTTTCAGTTGAACAATAAGGAGATGTCTTTTTTCTTAATTTATCCACCTTATCCCAGTACAATATCACATTTGTATTATTTTTCCATATATCAGGGGGGGAAAGTTTCTTTTCAAAATTTTCAATTCACAAATATTTCTAGCTTTCGTGAATAAAAGGCCTTCTACAGCAGGAAATATTTTACATTGAATCACCAATAGAAATATAGAGTTAAATGCATTCAAATAACTATGTATTTGATTTTAACTATAGTTCTATTGGCGAGATTTAATGTTTTTTTCTGTTCGTGCCCGAAAGCTTGAGAATTGTCAAGATTTTGAAAATATACTTTTCTTTGAAAGCCTGATATTTTTCACCATAATATAGCAAAAGTCGGTGGACGAGTAGGTAACACCCTCGATTCCCAACAGCCATGAACCGGGATTGAATCCTGCGTTAACCTTTTGTTTAATATGTACAATATAATATTATTCATTGTTGTAAATATCATAAACTAGGTTGTTCTTGTTGAAAGATACCTAATAAAGTGATTTTGGAACAACCATAATATAGCCAGAGTGGGTGGACGAGTAGGTAACACCCTCGATTCCTGACAGAAATGAACCGGGATTGAATCCTACGTTAACATTTTGTTTAATATGTAAATAACCTTCACACATATCATTCATTGTTGAAATTATCATAAACTAGATTGTTCTTTTTTGACAGGTACCTAATAAAGTGATTTTGGAACAATCATAATTTATAAGCTTATTATTGTTTTTTTTTAAGAAAAGGAACTGTTTCTTCTCCTTTACTTGCTATTTATATTATCTCCTTAGAAAAAAAAAACAGACGACTGTCGACATCAAAGACTTTCCACTTCCTTAAGTTTTGTCAATGATTATATTTATAGTAGTATATCATACACAGGTTTGTTTCACAATTATATAATTATTAATCATTATATTGTGGCGAAGAAATATAATATATTTCTTTATCAATAAATACTTTCACATCTCCACATATACAAAGACTGATTTTTTCTACGCTACAATATTATATAATTATAAATTAATGTTATATTTATAAACTCTATGCAACTCAAATAGCGAAAATAATCAATAAAAAGCTCTAAAATACATATTATATAATTCAAGAAACCTACGCAAACACAATGTTTACATTAATATTTTAATCTACTATACAATATATATAAACATTATTGTATTCCAAGTTAAAAAAAAAATCCATCACAAAAGATACATCTTTAAAATGTGAAAAGCTATTTTTGAATTTTAATACAGACGATTTTTTTTGAGAAGTCGTCTGCTTGCATTGTTAAAATCGCCATATTGGATTGAAACTCGTATGATTCAATACGGAATGTTTCAAATAAAGGTATATTACATTTTTCTATTTTATTTCGTAATAAGAGAAGGGAATATTAAACTTTTCTATATTTTTATTTTCAATCATTTGATAAAAATAGATAAATATGAAAAATATTATTTTTTAAAGCGAATTCTTTTTTTTGAAGATGGAATTTAATGTGTATCGAATGAATTAAATTCGATTGAATTAATCTATCTTCATATATTAAAGGTATATGCATATTGTCACGTAAAAGTTAGCAAAGACAAATATCAGAACGAAATGGCAATTTATTTGATATATTTTTATTATTATTTATTTATTACCAGTTGCAAATAAGACACGCTATTGTCTCAATCCCGATATACATGCTAAAAGGTACAACTTCCTTAAGTTTTGTCCATGAGTGTAGTTATCTCGTGTGTCTTCAATAAAGGTCACTGTAATATCTTTCAGAGTTATTGTCTCAATCCCGATATACATGCTAAAAGGTACAACTTCCTTAAGTTTTGTCCATAAGTCTAGTTATCTCGTGTTTCTTCAATAAAGATCACTGTAATATCTTTCAGAGTTATTGTCTGAATCCCGATATACATGCTGAAAGGTACAACTTTCTTAAGTTTTGTCCATGAGTGTAGTTATCTCGTTTGTCTTCAATAAAGGTCACTGTAATATCTTTAAGAGTTATTGTCTGAATCCCGATATACATGTGCTAAAAGGTACAACTTCCTTAAGTTTTATCCATGAGTGTAGTTATCTCGTGTGTCTCAATAAAGATCACTGTAATATCTTTCAGAGTTATTGTCTGAAACCGATATACATGCTGAAAGGTACAACTTCCTTAAGTTTTAGTCATGAGTGTAGTTATCTCTTGTGTCTCCAATAAAGATCACTGTAATATCTTTCAGAGTTATTGTCTGAATACCGATATACATGCTGAAAGGTACAACTTCCTTAAGTTTTGTCCATGAGTGTAGTTATCTCTTGTGTCTTCAATAAAGATCACTGTAATATCTTTCAGAGTTATTGTCTGAATCGCGATATACATGCTGAAAGGTACAACTTCCTTAAGTTTTGTCCATGAGTGTAGTTATCTCTTGTGTCTTCAATAAAGATCACTGTAATATCTTTCAGAGTTATTGTCTCAATCCCGATATACATGCTGAAAGGTACAACTTCCTTAAGTTTTGTCCATGAGTGTAGTTATCTCTTGTGTCTTCAATAAAGATCACTGTAATATCTTTCAGAGTTATTGTCTGAATACCGATATACATGCTGGAAAGGTACAACTTCCTTAAGTTTTGTCCATGAGTGTAGTTATCTCTTGTGTCTTCAATAAAGATCACTTTAATATCTTTCAGAGTTATTGTCTGAATACCGATATACATGCTGAAAGGTACAACTTCCTTAAGTTTTGTCCATGAGTGTAGTTATCTCTTGTGTCTTCAATAAAGGTCACTGTAATATCTTTCAGAGTTATTGTCTGAATCCCGATATACATGATAAAAGGTACAACTTACTTAAGTTTTGTCCATGAGTGTAGTTATCTAGTGTGTCTTCAATAAAGGTCACTGTAATGTCTTTCAGAGTTATTGTCTGAATCCCGATATACATGGCTAAAAGGTACAACTTCCTTAAGTTTTGTCCATGAGTGTAGTTATCTCGTGTGTCTTCAATAAAGGTCACTGTAATATCTTTCAGAGTTATTGTCTGAATCCCGATATACATGATAAAAGGTACAACTTCCTTAAGTTTTGTTCATGAGTGTAGTTATCTAGTGTGTCTTCAATAAAGGTCACTGTAATATCTTTCAGAGTTATTGTCTGAATCCCGATATACTTGATAAAAGGTACAACTTCCTTAAGTTTTGTCCATGAGTGTAGTTATCTAGTGTGTCTTCAATAAAGGTCACTGTAATATCTTTCAGAGTTATTGTCTGAATCCCGATATACATGGCTAAAAGGTACAACTTCCTTAAGTTTTGTCCATGAGGGAAACTGAGTAGCCTAACACAGTAATACAGCGGTATGGTAGATTAAACTGGCGAAACTGCTGGGAGGGTTCATCACTGATGAGCCAGGCCCCTCCCAATATTATTCTAACGCAGTAAGGAAAGTAGGAAGTTGTACGAAACAAGTATAAACAAAACGTAATAAAGAGTGGTAAATATTTTCTCTTCTTTAATATATATTTTTGTAAATAGTCAATTGTAATATTTCATCTTTTGTTGTTGTTCTCACGTTAAATAAAAGAGGGAAGATAAGCATGAGAATGTCAAAGGGAATTTTAATTTGATAAAAACAATTACACCCTATTTACATAAAAGATATTCAAGGAGAAATTTGATGTGAGAATAAAATAATATTAAAATTAATATTTTGTAGATAAAATAGATAAAAAATTCTGTTATATACAATATATAGAGACCAAACGACTAACAAGATATATAAAAATGAATAAAAAAATAAAATGTTGATTAAAAAGATCTGGGAACAGTATCGTCTGGTTCTGATATCCCATGATGCAACATTCACGTTAATCGGTTTACGCCAGATTAACTGGTCATTGATTGGTGGAACAATATTGTCACAGGCTGAAGCTGATTGGTGCACATTTATTCGAGTTAACTCTCGCCTGATTGACTAGCCGGCAGAACCACCTTATCACTACATATATATATATATGGCCATACATTCAATTAATTAACTGGGCCCACAATGACACATGTTGACGTGGCATTTCAAGAATAATTAAATCCCTAATATTTTACCATTGCAGTAAGATAGAAAATAAGAAATCATTTAATATGTAAAAAGGGGGAAAAATCGCACTATCCCTTCTATTAAATAGAGTTGCTAGGCTATGTATTATACAGAGTTGCATAGAGAGATAATACATAGTTATGCAAATAACCAACATTACATATATCAACGCCAAACAAGCATAATGGAAATATAAAAACCAATGTTTATAGCATAGGCTTTATAATTTTTTAAATTAATCCCATGAATATGTTTGGACAATCTGTCAGCACGGCCCAGTGGCCAAGTGGTAAGGCGTTGGTCTTGTAAACCAAAGATCCAGGGTTCAAACCCCTGCTGGGCCTTTTTTTTTATTTTCAAAATATATACTCATGGACAAAACTTAAGGAAGTTGTACCTCTTAGCATGTATATCGGAATTCAGACAATAACTCTGAAAGATATTACAGTGACCTTTTATTGAAACACACGAGATAACCAAGTGTGAACAAAATTGTCTCTGTCTCATTATTATATTTTAAAAAAACACAGACTGAAAGGTAAAATTGAAGATGCTCCACTTCCTCAAGTCTTGTCCACGAGTGTATGTAAACAAGACAATGAATACAGTAGATTTAGATAAACACCTAAATGTATAAAATAAGGAAAAACAGTGAAGTATTTCTGTTATTAGAATATTTTTACAAAAATAATATAACTGTAATGGGAGTATTTGCTGGAGAGGTATTCTAAGGTCAGATCATATTATTCCATTTAGAAGTTTGTAATGTTGAAATACACCCATACCTCGCATTGCGTCGAGGTTACGTTCCAAAAAAACACGACGCAAATTGAAACGACGCAAAGTGAAAATAAAATTTTGATGGCATGGCGCAATCAAAAACAAAGGTGTTGCCATATTTTAGGAAAAAAACTCGTAAAAAAAAATTAAAGACTCGAATCCAAAACAACGCAACTTCGAAAATCTAACGACGCACAGTGAAAATCAGTAAAAATTAAGCAGCGACGCAACTTCGAAAAAAAACGCAAAACGAAACGACGCAAAGCGAGGTATTGGTGTATTGAACACAGTCCAGCAACAGATGTCTTGAAGTTTAGTCATCAAAGCTACATATAGACATCTCCAATCCTCCACTACTTAAATTCTTTTTGAAAAATCATTTGAAGTTTTCGTTATTTGAGTTTTTAGGCAATTTTTTGGAGATTAATTTGGCGAAACCGCTGAGAGGGTTCACTACTGATGAGCTAAGCCCTCTCATTCAATAACTCATATCATTGCAGTAATGTCTGTAGAGATAATATTTGATGATATTATTGAAAAGAAACACATTGACAGTAAATTTATTTGTACAAAATTTTAATGAATCGTGTGTGGTAAATTTGAACTATTTATAACGTTGATATTTTACACATCTAAATTTACTAGCAATGCGTTTCTTTTGAATATCATCAAATATTATCTCTACAGACCTTACTGCAATGATATGAGTTATTGAATGAGAGGGCT
The DNA here is from genome assembly GCA_030710605.1 of Cordylochernes scorpioides. Taxonomy (NCBI): domain Eukaryota; kingdom Metazoa; phylum Arthropoda; class Arachnida; order Pseudoscorpiones; family Chernetidae; genus Cordylochernes; species Cordylochernes scorpioides. Next base: position 95,025,713 of record CP092873.1, read on the forward strand.
TGGCTCATCAGTAGTGAACCCTCTCAGCGGTTTCGCCAAATTAATCTCTAGACCGTTCTACTATTGTATTGGATTTGTTTGGAATATACCCTGTATTTTCTATGGAAGGCAGCCTAAATTTAATTCACTAATATATATTTATAACGTATTATTTTAAACAAATTTTCTACTTATCTTACTGCAATGATATCATCGATATAAATAATATGTTGATTATATATTATGCTATGATGCACTAGCGCGCCATCTGTTATCAAAATTCGAAACTATTTTAAAGGCGTAAGATTCTTTTTTAAAATAAACAATTTCTACTGCCCTTACATTCCATTTTTCATTGCAATAAGGGCAGTAGAAATTGTTTATTTTAAAAAAGAATCTTACGTTTTTAAAATAGTTTCGAATTTTGATAAATTATGCTACAAATCTACTATGGGAGTTGTGACATAAAATTTGAAAATCTTATTTTTGGTGTTATGTATCTTACGTATTTCCTCGGCGTCTTGCGGCGTGAAGAACAGCTTTGTCGTCTATAGGGACATCTTGGAGGGAAGTCTTTGACACGGCGGTGGAATCCTGGAGTCAGTCGTGGTAAATTTCAACACCCTCAAGGTCTTCTAGGTGATTTTCAGTTTGTCTTCTCTAATTTACCCAGTATCCCTACTGTCACATAGAATTTAGGATGACAAACTTCAGGATGACACAGCAATTTTCTTTGATTCAAACAATTTACAAATTGTTTGTCTTTTAGACACAATCTTTTTTGCTTATCCCTAGTACACGTGGTACAGGCCATGATAATCATGGTGGATAGAAGTAGGCGACTGCTTTTACTGTAAGTGCACCACATGTCTACACATTCGACTTTGCACTTACAAATGTGCCAGAGCCCCGTTTTGGTTACTTGCACTCGCTGGTGGGGTTGGAATTTTGCAAATTTCGGGGGTCATTGGAGAATTATTTTTTTAAACATAAAAAAGTGCCTATTGCGGGCATCGAACCCGGGTCGTAGCGGTCGAAAACCAACGGTTTAGACCATCCTTCCACCGACCCCCTTTTAGGCACAATAAAATAAATAAATTTGCTGAGTATCTAAATTAATGAACTGTTAATTAATTAATATTATGCTACACAATAAAAAAGTATGAAAATGGGCACTTACAATTTAGGCTATCAGGTCCCATATATACAATATGGATCTTACAATAACTTATTTACACGTAAAAATCACATTTTTATGTTTTGCTATTGGTGGTACCATTCATGCTTGTTTCTTCTATAAGGAATTAGGGCACCAAACTGGCGAAACCGCAGGGAGGGTTAACGACAGATGAGCCAGGCCCTCTCTATATTTTACCATTGTAGTATGAGAGAAAGGTAAGAAATTATTTAATATGTAAAAGGGGAAAAAAATATTCCTATCCCTTCTATTAAATAGTTGCTAGGCTATGTATTATACAGAGTTGCATAGAGAGATGATACAAAGTTATGCAAATAACCAACATTGCATATATCAACGCCAAACAAGCAAAATGGAAATATAGAAACCAAGGTGCCCTCTTTGCTAATTAATCCCATGAATATATTTGGAAGAGATGTAATCACGGCCCAGTGGCCAAGTGGTAAGGCGTTGGTCTTGTAAACCAAAGATCCAGGGTTCAAACCCCTGCTGGGCCTTTTTTTTTTTAATTTTTCAAAATATACACTCATGGACAAAACTTAAGGAAGTTTTACCTTTTAGCATGTATTCAAACAATAATCGGGATTCAAACTTCAGACAATAACTCTGAAAGATATTACAGTGACCTTTAATGAAGACAAACGAGATAACCAAGTGTAAACAGCCTCTGTCTCCTTAAAAAAAAAAAAAGACGATCGGCGATATCAAAGACTTTCTCTGACTTTAAGTGCTTGCAAAAAAATACAACACACAAATGTATAGTTTAAATTATGAATTGAAAGAAGCAGAGAGGCGTTGATCATTCCAAAGCCGGGTAAATCAGACTACAAAGATTGTGTCAGCTATCGACCTCTATGCCTAAATTCAAATCTTTCGAAAATTCTCGAAAGAATAATAAACAACAAAATCATCAAATTCTACGAGGAAATGAAATTATTCAGTAATCGTCAACATGGCTTCGCAAAATCTCGATCAACCATAACTGCATTAACTGAAATAATTCACACTGCATTAGAACACAAAGCCAAGGAGTATACGGCTATAATTGCAATAGATATTAGTGGAGCTTTTGACAATACCTGGTGGCCAATGGTGATAAAAAGATTCGATGAGGATAATATACCAGCATCAATAGTAAAACTCATGAAATCCTACTCCACTAACCGGAAGATAAGATTTAGGTATTCTTCGAATGAATTCACCAAAAAACTAAGTAAAGGATGTCCGCAAGGAGGACAACCTTATCTCCGACAATTTGGAACATCATAACCAACTTTCAGGAATCTAATAGCAAAATTATTGGATATGCAGATGATCTAACGGCAATATGTTGGAATACAGATGTAACAAATCTTAAGATTACAATTGAAAATTCTATAGGAAAAATAAAAATGTGGTGCGAAAACAACTAACTTGAAATATCAAGACAGAAAACAAAGATTTTATATTTATTCAGGTGTAAAAACGATGTATTTAACTTGCACGATATTCTTGTCAAACCAGTTGAAAACCTAAAAATACTAGGATTACCTTTCAAGAATCATCGAAACAAGAACAAATTAGATTTTATGCCTCACATCGACAGTGTTATTGCAAAAACAACTAGAGCTAGTGGATATCTTCTTGGTTTAACAAAGAAATCGTGGGGATTGGATAGTAGGCGATCATTAACATTATATAAGACCTTATTTAGAAGCACAATAACTTATGGTTCAACAATCTGGTACCCATACATAAACACGAGATCTAAAAACAAAATAGATTCACTACAGTATAAAATTCTTAAACACTGTATACATGCTTATAATACAACATCTTCGAATTGTACACATGTTCTCGCAAGAATACCTAAAATTACGGATTTCATTCTGTCAAACATACTTAAAGTTGAAATAGATTATAATAGAAATGATCCAGTAAAAATAATAATAACATCTAACTTTATAAATGAAAAAATTACAAAAATATTATGAAAATTCTAATACTAATTTCGGATATATTTTTAAAGATTCAAGGTTACCAAAATATGTTCACAACATTTTTATAATATACAATATTTTACGGGGCATAGTGACTTTAACGCATGCAGAATTGTATAATTCGATTCTTCACTATGTTTATGCAACCAAGATCGCAACCCAGAGCATATATTTGAATCAAGTACCCACTTGTTGCAGACCTGAGAGTACAATGTCAAATGGTCTCCAGTAAAGAAAATATTTTAAAATTTAACAAGTTCTGTAGAGACTCCATCTCAACTACGGTAAACTTACACTGATGTATTGAAAATTCTACCTTCAATTTATATAATTTAAAAGTATTAATTAATCTATATATTTATATTATTAAATTAGTAGTTAATTATAAATTTCTCAAAACTATAAAAATATGATAATCAATACTCTCTTTTTAATTACTGTAAAAATGTAAATATAAATAATTCTTTCACTCTCTCTAATACGAGAAATGATTTGTATGTATATTTTGAAAACATAAAATAGTTTGAATATCTCAAATCTCAAATATCTACATAGGATTGTAGGATCATTAATCACCACAGACACGGTTAGCCACTAAAAGTTGTTTTATTTATTTATTTATTTTATTTGATCTCAATTTGCAGGTGTTACATTCGAGCACAGCTCGCGAGTCACCTTGTCCAGATTATTTACACATGGCGAGTTTTAATGCTGGAGTGGCCCCCCGAACCTTACAGGAGGGCAGTTGTTGGGTGTTTGGCTGTCAGCTAGCCATTGGGTCCAGGTCGTCGGATTCGGTGGCTGAGGTCACCTTGATTTTGAACAATTCTTCTTTTTTGAGTTCGATTCTATTGCAATTCCAGAAAACGATTTTTAAAGGTAATTTGCCTTTCATTGTAAGTAAGTTTTGATAATTTCTAATAACTTTTCGCACAGTTCCCTGGTGTCAGAACGAGTAGTTTTCTTTTTTGCAGGTTCAGCGTAACTTGCCTTTTGTTTTTCAACAGTTGCTTCTTCTGTTTTAGTGGAGCTTGCTTGAGGTATGGTGTTAGGGGAGTTTTGTCTGGGAGGCTTTAGCTGCTGTTGTTGTGGCTTCGGAAAATTTGGGCATCCGCGGTAATTGGCTGTGTGCGCCTCTCCACAGTTAGCGCACTTTGGTGGGAGCTGTTTCGACTTTCTTGGACAATCCTTCGAATGGTGTTCTTCAGCACAATTGACGCATTTGGGCTTCAAAAAGCAGTTTAGCTGGCCATGCCCAAAACCCTGGCAGTTAAAGCATTGGGTCACTCGTTTTGTAGTTCTGAATGATTCCACGACTATTTTTTGGTAAAGTATTTCGGTTATTCCATAGATTCGTTTATTTTGTTCATTTTTCGGTAGCTCTACTAGGACTATATTAATCGGTATTTTGGTCGATTGTCTATGGAGTCTTTTGACAATGACCTCAGTGAAGCCCATTGAGACCAGTTCAGTTACGACGTCTTCTTCTTTGAAGGCTGTTGTTACCCCCTTAAATACCACTTTCAGTGGTTTTTCCTCCTGTAGTCTGTAGGAATATCCTCCATTATTTTTCTGTACATACTCCCTGATTTTTTTTTAAGTCGCCTATGTTTTTAGATTTAATTATGTTCTTTTTGCCAGAAATCGTGACTTGGAATGGTTCCATGCACAAGTCTTTTAGTTCTTGGCAAAGAAGCTTCCAATCTGCTACATTTTCTGCAATAACAGAAGGAATTCTCGTTTTTTTCACGTTAGTGACTGTGGTCCATAGGCCATCGTTGTCGTTGTTTTCTTCATCGTCTTGCGGTGGGTGAGCTGCGTTCATTTGTTGAGAAACTCCAGTGGCGGGACTTTGTTCGTCGATGTCCATTCTAGGCGTCTTCAGATTACGCTCGCTCCTAGACATTGGGAGCCGCGAGTTCTCTTCTTTGATTGAACCGTTTCCTCAAGTTTATACTCGATTCCACATTTGTCTAGGATCTTCGTTATTAAGGAGGCTTCGATTATGCATAGTTTCTCGCCGGTTGGTCCTATCGTCGATTTAATTACAATCGGCGGCATATTATTTGTTTTTCCCTGATTTTTGGTTGTTGTTGTTGTTGTAGACTTGTTTTTATTTCAATTATTATATTATTCTGTACATAACCCGGACTCCTGGAGCGTACGAAAGTCGCCAACTGTCCGGGTTTGTCTTCTGACTTATTGTCTATTTGTTGCAGTTGACATCCAACTGATTAGATGTCGCCAGGCTGTTTTATTTTTGGGGAGGTTCTTCAATGCTTCTTGGTTGAATGTGCTGGTGTTAAGTAGAGTTGCAGTCTGGAATCTCTGAAGATGGTAGGATGGGCAACTGAATAGGAGGTGGTCAACTGTTTGATTTTCTTGGTGACAGTGTTGGCATACGGGGTCGTTGTTTTTGGAGGTTCTGGCGATGTCGGCTTGAACGAAGCCGTGTCCTGTCAGAATTGTAGAGGTGATGTTGCAATATTTTAGTTTTGGGAGAATTGAGATTAGAAGACTAGGAGATGCAGCTACTCTTCTGAGGTTTCTTGTAGCATGGTCTGTGGTGTAGAGGTCGGTCCATAGTTGGAGGGCGAACTGTTTGCTTTGAGAGCGGACATATTTCCTAGGAAGGGTTGCGAAGTGTAAAGGCAATTTGGATTGGGCTGCGGCTTTGGCGACTTCATCAGCCTGTTCATTTCCAACGATGCCGCAATGACTCCGGACCCAGCAGAGTTGAACATTGTCCAGAGTATTGAGGTTTCTGATTATCTCTGCAGTAAGTGGGGTTCTAGGGATATCGGGGTGACAGATGGCATGTAGAGCTGCCTGGCAGTCGGAAGCAATGACAAAGTCTTGTCGCGGCATGATCCTAATAGATCTGGTGGCATAAAGAATGGCCAAAAGTTCCGCCTGGAAGGAGGTACAGCTGTTGTGGAGTTTAAGTTTCAGTGGTGAATAGGGAGGTGGGAGCACCACTGCTGCGCCAACCCCATTGGTTGACCGAGAGCCATCTGTATAAACAATAGTGGCCCGTTCTGGCAGTGACTTGGAGAATTGGAGAGGTCTTCTAAGAGGTGGGTAGGGTACCGAGGAGGGACTGGGACGTGACTCAAAAGGGCCTTCTCTTAGCGCTTCCAAGTATGCTAGATGGGATTTGATAGATATATCCAGTGGGGGACAACCTGTGAGGGAGATTGCTGGGATAGTTGGAGTACACGGGCCTCCTCTGATTAAAGCTTTAGCATATTTGTAATGGAGGCCACGTAGCTTCCGGATGCCATTGGTGTCGAACACCCGCTTGCCCCAAACCCCAGAGCCATAGAGGATGGCTGGGAGGATCACCATGTTATGTATTTTTCGGCCCGCGCTGAAGGTTAATCCGAACTGCCCCTGGATCGTGCTGGTTAGTCGAGGGAGAATCCACCTGCACCTCTTGAGGATGTTGTCCAGGTGACCTACGAAGTTTTTTTGGAATCAAAGGTAACACCGAGGATTTTTATAGTGTTATCAATTAGAATAGGTTGGTTTTGGAAATGTATGCCGTGATAGCCTGGACGCTTGGCTTTCCAATGGAAGAGGCAGGCTTGGGATTTCCTTGGGTTGAATGTTAGCCCCTGAGTCTTGCCCCAATGAAAGAGCTGTTTTAGGAATTGATTGATCTCTCGTGTTGGGAATCTGCGGAGGAAGTGAATCAGTACCGTGAAATCGCCTGCGAAACTGATGATTTCACTGTTGTTTGGCCTTGGAAGGAGATGGATTTTCCTAGCCACTATGTTGAAGTAGAAGGGGCTCAGTGCTGCACCTTGGGGGACCCCAAGTAGAGTAGTAGAGGTAAGGGTGGCGTTCCAAGCGTTGTAAATTACCTGCCTTCCTCGGAGGAAGCTCGCGGACAGTTGAATCAACTCTTCTGGGCAGTTAAGGTCGCGGAGGCCTTGAATGATGGTGTGTCTTTGAACGGTGTCGAAGGCATGGCTGATGTCCAGACCAATAGCCAAGGTCTTCCTCCAGTGCTGCAGGCCTTCACTGATGTTGTTGTTAATGGAATCGAGCGCCATTTCAGCTGAGCGCCCTGGAAGGAAGCCAAACTGCTGGGGTGAGAACCAGCCTTGGTAATCCGCTATCCATTGCAGGCGCGCCAGTATACACCGTTCAAGGACTTTGGCCAAGGTATTGAGCAGCGTGATGGGACGGTATTTCTCCAGTTGGTTGGAGGAAGAAGAGTTTTGTTTGGGTATGAGAACTAACCGACCGGATTTCCAGGGTGTTGGGAAGTGTCCGAGACGTAAGCATTTGGTGAAAATTTGTGACAGTGTTTTATGCAGCGTTGACCCACCAAGAAGAAGGCATCTGATACCTAGCCTGTCGGGACCAGGGGATTTCCTCCGACCGCATCGACGGATCGCGCGAAGGACTTCAGACACTGTAAAGGCTGGTTCTTGGTTGTAGGATTGGAGCCTATCAATTGATGGGGTTGGCGCTGTCCAGTCTGTTGGAAAATAGTGCTGAAGTACTTCATGGCAGGTTTCCTCTGGGGTGAGTGGAGTGCCGTCGTTGTGTTTGAGCAGAGGTGGCCCAAGAGAACCTCTTCGGCCTTTGGAGATATATCGGTGGATGGAGCTCCATGCGGCCGAGGAGACCTCTTGGCACAGTGTTATCCAGGAGAGATGCTTTTCTCGCCTTATAGCCGCCTTGAGTTTGTTGTGGCAGGCTCTATAAAGACCTTTAAAGAAGCTCCTGATATAAAAGGAGGTGCTTTGATAGCAACGTCGTAAAGCAACAACTATATTGCGGAGTTTTGAAAGCTCCTTGTTCCACCATGGTCTTGAAGGCCTTGGAGATTTTGATTTCTTTCTCATGGAGACATTGCAGGCCTCCTGAAGACAGGTATTGAGGAGAGTTACCACCTCATCAATGTCGCCTGTAGTGAATGCGGTCTGGAGACGCGATGTGACATGGTGGAGGCTGGACCCAATGAAGGCAGTGAAGGTCTCTTCCAGACATGAAGTCTCAACCCAAGAGCAAATAGGCTCTGTGGAAATGATGTCATCGAAATTTGTAAGGATTGGCAGATGATCAGAGAAAGCCATCTCCTGGAGACATGATCTAGTGTCGTGAATGGCTAGCGAGCTGGATGCTAGGGTAACGTCGATGGAAGAGCGCAGGGATCCGTTGGACCAGGTGTAATGGTTGGGAGATCCCAAGAACTGTAGGCCCATCAGTGAAGCAGAGTCCTCCAGGCTGGCCCTACGGGCATCGCGGGTAGCTCCAATACCCCAGGTTGTAAAATAAACAAATATTCGTAAAATTAAAATTCTCTATAATATATAAAATAATAAAAATAAAACGGCTTCCGTAGGTTTAGTTTATTGCTTTATTATACAAGTATATTTATTGTAGAGTTTAAACAATTAAAATAATTTTCTTGACATCTTGTCAATACATGCAAAGGTACACACACAAAAACAGTTTTCACTTAAAAAAAAAATCTAATTTATTTATTGTGTAGAAGGGTTTGTAAAACCCGAAATATTGATAAGAAAATATAAAAAAAGCAAGAAACTCATACTCGGATGCTTTTTTTAATTATTACTATTCAAAAAAAGTATATAACAAACCCCATAAACTCTGTTAATTAATCCTATGAATATATTTGCAAGACCTGCCTTCGCGGCCCAGTGGCCAAGTGGTAAGGCGTTGGTCTTGTAAACCAAAGATCCAGGGTTCAAATCCCTGCTGGGCCTTTTTTTTTAATTTTCGAATATATTTATTCGTACAAGCGGTATCACGTTACTTTTTTTTTAAATTAGAAAAAATACAATACATATGCACAGACTTAAAGTAAACTTCATTTTTTAATTATCTCATATAAACGTGTTACAGGCAATGATAAACATGGTAGGTAAGTTAACGACTGCCTTTTTTTTGTAAGTTTTAAAAATAGATTTAATTTTAGATTTTGAGTCTTGACCTTCCTCAACTTGTAGTTAAAAAACTTGCAGATTGTGTATAGAAAGCACATAAAATATAAAACAGTCAAACTTTAATAATTCAAAGCCCAAGGGACAAAGAAAAAAAAGCGAATTATCCAAAAATTCGAATTAAAAATGGAAATCCTAGGGACCTAGGAATCCTAGGGACCAAAAATAATTTGAATTAAAGACGTTAGGATTATCAAAATTCTACTGTACATATATTTAAAATTTTACAAAAAAAAAAGGCCCAGCAGGGGTTTGAACCCTGGATCTTTGGTTTACAAGACCAACGCCTTACCACTTGGCCACTGGGCCGCGAAGGCAAATATTCCAAATATATTCATGGGATTAATTATCAAAGATGGCGCACCTTGGTTTTTATATCTCCATTATGCTTGTTTGGCGTTGATATATGTAATGTTGGTTATTTGCATAACTATGTATTATCTCTCTATATGCAGATATTTCAGACTTCCTAGATGACATATCGTCCAAACATATTCACGGATTCATTAGCAGAGTTGGTGAAACTGTTATATCTAGGTTTCCAAGTTTTTTACCTAAGTGTTCCAAGCAAGTGTTGCACTGCATGTCTACACATGGGGAATACATCTAAACTTGATCACTTACAAAGTATCAGAACCTCATTTGGTTATTTGCACTTATTGATGAGGTTGGACTTTTGCAACATAGAACTTCACGATCACCAAATATTTCCATTATAAACCAGGAAAACGAAAGCTTACAATTGAATAAAATAATCCCTTGTATCAATATTAAGGTGTAAATATTTATTTGGGGACCACAGGTGTGAGGGGTTCTCGGAAGCTGATCTGTAAATAAGGAAAACGGGACGGTGGCTGACGTCGCTCATTAGGATTATCTTTTAACTTGGGGTAAGTTGTGCTCTCTCTCTCTCTCCCTATAAATACCCCCCTTTATAATAAATTAATTATTCCTAAACTTGCCCTTGCTTTATTTATCTCAGCGACAATATTATTATAAGGTATATAACAAATTGCCTGTACATCAGAAAGTTGCTGATGACTTGAACCATTTATAGAAATAAACATTAATTAGGTCCCCATTTGAGAGTTTACTTATTCCAGAATGTTTTAAAATTTTCATAAAAAATTTTTACAACGAGTTTCTTCCATTTTAAAAATTAAAAATGTCAGTTTCTAAGTGAAAATTTCTCATTGACAGGGGGATTTGAATAATAATATCAACCATTTATAACTTTTTGTGTAAAATCTATATAATAAAACAATCTCTTTCAAACACTATTATCTTCATTTATTCGAGAATATTTGATAAATATCCTTTCTGTTTTTATTTCGTCTCAGTTTGTACAGGTGTCACCTTGTCCTGGTTATTTACATACTAGCCGAATGACCCGGGCAACGCCCGTGTTTTCCCCGGTTGTGAATGTTTTGATTCAAATACTATTTGTTACAATTATAAATTGGCGCCTTAAATAAATGCATATTTTAGTTAATAACTATAGCCTATGTGCTTTATCTGTCTATGTACTGTTGGCTTCCGTAGGCGTCTCTTACAGGGAAAAATAAAGAGAGGATTCCATTTGGTTATTAACTAATATATGCATTTATTTAAGGAGCGACGCGCTCCAACACAATAATTACATAAACGAAAAGGCGAGTGGGGGAGGGGGCAAAGGTGGCGTGAGCGTAGCCAACCAATAGGAGGGCGCCATTCCAAAAAAAAAAAAAGCAAACGGTGACAGAGACGAAAACTGACTGATGATTAAGAGATGAAGAATGACGCTCGTAACTGTATATAGAATAGTGAGTTGGCGGAGTAGAGGTGACCCTCCAGACTATGCAGGAGAACATCTGAAATACCATTTCTTGACAAATCAAGACAATTTATTATTAAATAGGGTAGTTGGTCAATATTCCAGATTAACAAAAAAATAAAGTGGAAAGTAGAAATGTCACATTTAACCAACTTGGATCTTTTTATTGTCCTCAGCTGACTTCATTTCCTTTTTTATCTTTGTTAAGTTTTCTATCGGAAAGTTAGCGACTTTGGTATGCTCCAGGAACCTCTGTGTTGACACACACACACACACACACACAGAACCGTTAATATGACACATAGTCTTATACAATAGAACTACCTCCCTGTAAAGGACAACACCTAATTACAGAGCTAAAGTGTCCTTTACAGGGAGGTTCTACTGTATAAGACTATGTATTCTGGAGAAGCTTCCGCATGTAGAACCTCCATGAAAGGACACTCACATTAGAGGACACCTCTCTACAAAGGACAGTTTTCATTTGCAAAATTACCATTTTTAATCAACAAATAGTTGAAAATTTATGAAAAAAACTTCATTTATTCCCTCGTGGATCTCATGAAGTCAAAGTCCGCCTCGGACTGACAAGGGCCATTAGCCCGAAATCATGATTTGCAGACGGGCATTCTGAATTTACCAAAGCTGGTGTTGTGGCTTTGTCACCGACCCAAGTCCGCTAGTCTGCGGAGACTATTAATAGATAGCGTCTAGTTCTATCGTCTATTTTGACGGGAGAGGTTTATTTTTATAGATCAATATTCTACCGTCAAAATTACAATCTATAATGATTATTTAATAAAAAAGGCATATATTGGATCAAAATATAATTTATTTTACCAATATATCAGTTGGCTGAAAGCCAACCTTTATCAAGGTATTATAACATTTTAATGTGTGTCAACAACAAACTCAGCGACACATAATGATTATAGTCTTCTTCTTCTTCTTTCTTATCTCAAAGCCATGATAATCATGGTGAGTAGTTAGCGATTGCTTAATAAAAGCAGTAAGTGCACCACATGTCTACACATGTGAAAAGCAATTCGACTTTGCACTTACAAATGTACCAGACCCCCGTTTGATTACTTGCACTCGCTGGTGGGGTTGGACTTTTGCAAGAATCGGGGGCCATTGGAGCATTTTTTTTAAACAGAAAAAAGTGTCCAATGCGGGAATCGAACCTGGGTCGTAGTGGTCGAAAACCAAACGGTTTAACCAGCCTTCCACCAACCCCCTATGATTATAGTAATTAAGAGAACATAAAGCGATATGTCAATTAAAAAAAAAAAAAAAAACTTCGTAACTCGCTCACTCTAAAATATTCACCCAATTGATTGATGTCAACCGTTATAAACACAACGAGAAACACAATCAAGAATTGTCCAAAGTAGTTGTAGAACTAGAGAACATAGAAAATTTCTCTGAAAACTAAAATCCTCCCACACACAGAGCGAAAATAATATTCGTAACTCTTTAACAAAGCACTATAGAGCGAAATGAAGAAAAAAATACATCGCCTAGTTTTTTTATGGGCGACAAAAAAGTGACAAAAACAAATTCCAAATAGTTACGGGCCAATAAATAATGGATTCAATTTGCATAAAAGGGCAGTTTATCAGAGAGGAGGCTTGTTGATATTTCTTTAAGGGTGACTGTGATGGAAGTTTTTTTGTCGTTGCGCGCGTTTATTTGTTTCTTAGATTCTCTCTCTGTGACATCTTCTATTTCTATTTTAATTAGATTAATGTTTGACTTCCAGTATTTTCTTGAGAAAACAGAGCATTACATAATTATAATAAATTATCCCAAAGTTGCACACACAAGTAACAGATAAATTAAAATACATCGAAAACAAAACACTAAACATATTTACATATTCAACTTGAAAAAACAACAAAAATATATATATATATTTTTAGTAGCGAAAATTAGCATCAGATTTTAATTATAATACTTATTTTGCCACGCTGTAATATTCAAAGAAAAACAGGGTAACGTGGTAAGATTCTTTTAATGAATTAAAAGAATCTTACCACGTTACCCTGTTTTTCTTTGAATACTTATTTTAACTTTTAAACATGGCTCCACTTTTGCTTAAAAACACTTATCAATAATTGACAATATGACCCAGAATAAGTATATTGCTACGGCGTTTTATGGTTTCCACAAGTCCATATCTCAGAAGAAGGCCAAGTGACACTCACTCCTCACTTTCTTACTGCTACTCTTTTTGTGTTGTTTTTCTTGCTTACCTCTTTCTTGTTTTTTCTTCTTTTTTTCTTTTTCTTCTGTCTATATCGTTGTTTCCTTTGTCTCACTGCTTTGTTCTTATGCATACCTCTGGTGAATCCTGTATAGGGTCAGTGACCCTAAATAAAGGCTTTTTGTTGTTGTTGTTGTTGTTGCTTAAAAACACTTAGTCATCAAACTCGCGCATGCGTCCCACCAATCAATCCTCAGCAGAAGGTGTACATTACCGTCAACACATGCGGAGTAAGTGAACAACGCATGCGTCACCAAATGGCGCAATAAAGGGGAAGAGAACCAATAAGCGGGGACACGGAGACCATATATTTCAGTAGATAGATGGCGCTCTAAATATTTTCTGATTGGTTTATTTTTTAACCAAGCTTTCAATCATTATAATGGAGTTCTTCTTCAACGTGTGCGGCTATTTAATGATTGGTTGAAAGCAACCTCATCCCCACATAGCGTCAATACTTAGGCTATTTCCATATTTCTATATAACATGCAGCCTAAAGTTGCGGGAAGTTGACATTCATGTACCAAAAGGGGCACCTCTCCCTTTAAAATGCATTGGAATGATCTACATAAAACACCAGTTTTGATAAATTCAGACAAAAAGTCAGTAAACCATGGTTTCAGGCTATGGCTCTCATCAGTACAGGGGATGGCAACGAGAGGGGTTATGAAATCGGTCGAATTTGCCAAAAACCATTTGCATATTCTCGAATATCACCATATTTGCATCTTATTCTTTCTCAATCATATTAGGATATCAAGTTGTGACCCTTGATGGTGCCTGTTTGACAACCATCATGACTGGGTGAAGTAGAATGCGTCTGCTTTGTCATTAAGACTGGGAGCACTACTCAGTGGCAGGCCTGACTTAGCTCTAAAAGAAATGGCCGCCTCTGATATGAGGAACAGACGCCATGTGCAGCTGCTCCTAACATGGAGTACAAACGCTGCTCATTCTGTATCCCTGGATTAGGAGCCCTTACAGGGTACTATCAGCCGGGCCAGCTGAATCCAGGTTTTTTTATCGAGCTTGTTACTGCTCCCCCTCCTCCTTTTTTTATCCGGGCTAGGGACCGGCAAAGGCGGAGTTCCATATTTACATAAAAGCGGATTATTCAGGTTATCAAAAGCATACAGGCAAATAATTATTTATAATTTATAATATACTTGATTATACCTATATGCAAATAAGTTGCATATCCTTGAATATCTCCATATTTACATATATCGATTCTAATACAATATATATGACTAACTGGATATTATCTATATAAAAAAGTTCACCTCACTTTAAAATAGAAGAAAAAAATATGCATATTTGAAAACTAGCAGAATCAGGTAGGTGACAACACCAGCTTTGGAAAATTCCGAACGTCCACCTCAGGCTCTCGTCAGTATATATGGCAGTCTTTGATTTCATGAGATCCTCGAAGGGTTAAAGAAATATTCTGAATTTGTTAGAGGTGTCTAGTTGATTAAACATAGCTTGTGTGCATTTTGAAGGGAGAGGTGAGCTTTTATAGATCAATATCTTCCCGGCAGAATTTCCAGACAACAAAAGTTACATTCTGATGCACTAGCGCGCCATCTGCTATGAAAATTCGAAACTATTTTAGACGCGTAAGATTCTTTTGAAATTAAAAAAAGTTACATATTAGTTGATTTATAGTAACATATCTCCAAAATATTTTTAGTTATTGAAGGAAAAAACGGAACAAAAGACACAGAGGGAAGAAAAAATAAACAGACGATACAATGTACAATGTCCCCGAGCGGGGACAGATTTCTACACTTAATGTCCAAGGGGGAAAAAACCCGACACCACTGCAGAAAATGTCACCCAACTTTGTGTCGCTCGTTTTCTTCTTCTCCTCTAACTTTCCCGTTATTCAGTGAAACAATAACATAATATTTGGTATATAAATTAACAGAGTCATTTATTTCTTTTATAATTGCTTAGGACACATCTCTTCTTCGATGTGGCTTTGTTAGGAGATCTTTTTGTTTTCTGATATTTCTATTATTTGAATAAGAAAAAAATCTAGATATAATATAATATAATATTTATTAATTTATCCACGCTTTTTATATAATTACTTTTATAAATTTGTTATTTAGAAATTTTCTATCCTTGTCTCTCGATCTGTTATTTTATGTGAATATGGTTTGGTTGTGTTTCCATCAAAGTTTATTATTACACTTATGAAGAGAGAAAGAGATAAAGCTCAAGGAAGCTGTACCTTTTAGCAAGTATATCGGGATTCAGACAATAACTCTGAAAGATATTACAATGACCTTTATTGAAGACATACGAGATAACTACACTCATGGACAAAACTTAAGGAAGTTGTACCTTTTAGCAAGTATATCGGGATTCAGACAATAACTCTGAAAGATATTACAATGACCTTTATTGAAGACATACGAGATAACTACACTCATGGACAAAACTTAAGGAAGTTGTACCTTTTAGCATG
The DNA here is from genome assembly GCA_030710605.1 of Cordylochernes scorpioides. NCBI lineage: Eukaryota > Metazoa > Arthropoda > Arachnida > Pseudoscorpiones > Chernetidae > Cordylochernes > Cordylochernes scorpioides. The sequence continues at coordinate 95,041,405 of CP092873.1, forward strand.
TATATCAGGATTCAGACAATAACTCTGAAAGATATTACAGTGACCTTTATTGAAGACACACGAGATAACTACACTCATGGACAAAACTTAAGGAAGTTGTACCTTTTAGCATGTATATCGGAATTCAGACAATAACTCTGAAAGATATTACAGTGACCTTTATTCAAGACACACGAGATAACTACACTCATGAGCAAAACTTAAGGAAGTTGTACCTTTCAGCATGTATATCGGGATTCAGACAATAACTCTGAAAGATATTACAATGACCTTTATTGAAGACATACGAGATAACTACACTCATGGACAAAACTTAAGGAAGTTGTACCTTTTAGCATGTATATCAGGATTCAGACAATAACTCTGAAAGATATTACAGTGACCTTTATTGAAGACACACGAGATAACTACACTCATGGACAAAACTTAAGGAAGTTGTACCTTTTAGTATGTATATCGGGATTCAGACAATAACTCTGAAAGATATTACAGTGACCTTTATTGAAGACATATGAGATAACTACACTCATGGACAAAACTTAAGCAAGTTGTACCTTTAGCATGTATATCGGGATTCAGACAATAACTCTGAAAGATATTGCAATGACCTTTATTGAAGACATACGAGATAACTGCACTCATGGACAAAACTTAAGCAAGTTGTACCTTTTAGCATGTATATCGGGATTCAGACAATAACTCTGAAAGATATTACAATGACCTTTATTGAAGACATACGAGATAACTACACTCATGGACAAAAAATCCCGATATACATGCTTAAAGGTAAAACTCCCTTAAGTTTTGTCCATGAGTGTACTTATCTCGTATGTCTTCAATAAAGGTCACTGTAATATCTTTCAGAGTTATTGTCTCAATCCCGATATACATGCTGCTAAAAGGTAAAACTTCCTTAATTTTTGTCCATGAGTGTAGTTATCTCGTATGTCTTCAATAAAGGTACCTGTAATATCTTTCAGAGTTATTGTCTGAATCCCTATATACATGCTAAAAGGTACAACTTCCTTAAGTTTTGTCCATGAGTGTAGTTATCTCGTGTGTCTTCAATAAAGGTCACTGTAATATATTTCAGAGATATTGTCTGAATCCCGATATACATGTTAAAAGGCACAACTTCGTTATAGCGATTGTATTAAAACTATCCATGAGGTTTCAATATAGATAAAGAATTACGTAAAAACACATTCACAGAGTGACGTGAAAACTTCATATAAAATATATATATAGTATTAAATAATAATTTTATTTGCATATTAGATAATATGCAAATAAGTATGTATAGATTTAAGTAATATATGTATGTATTAACACAAAGCAATAACGCGCCATCTATACATTTAAAACAAAATGATTTAAAAGCGCGAATGTTTCTTTTATACATAAAACGAACTTCTACTGTCCTTACTGCGATGAAAAAATATATATTGGGAGGGCTTGGCTCATCAGTGGTGAACCCTCCCAGAGGTTTCGCCAATTTAATCCACCAGACCGCTTCTCAGAGCTCTAATACTGTATTGGATCATTCTGCCTTTATATGCTACACTGAAGGATGGAATCTTAGAAATGGTTTTCAAGCAAACTATGGACATAGGTTTATAGGACAGTAGAACTACATTCAAATATTTGCTTCGAGCAATGCTCTTCAGCAAACTATAAAGAAAAGGCCAGTTAGGAATATAATAACACAAAGCAATAACGCGCCATCTATACATTTAAAACAAAATGATTTAAAAGCGCGAATGTTTCTTTTATACATAAAACGAACTTCTACTGTCCTTACTGCGATGAAAATATATATTGGGAGGGCTTGGCTCATCAGTGGTGAACCCTCCCAGCGGTTTCGCCAATTTAATCCACCAGACCGCTTCTCAGAGCTCTAATACTGTATTGGATCATTCTGCTTTTATATGCTACACTGAAGGATGGAATCTTAGAAATGGTTTTCAAGCAAACTATGGACATAGGTTTATAGGACAGTAGAACTACATTCAAATATTTGCTTCGAGCAATGCTCTTCAGCAAACTATAAAGACAAGGCCAGTTAGGAATATAATAACACAAAGCAATAACGCGCCATCTATACATTTAAAACAAAATGATTTAAAAGCGCGAATGTTTCTTTTATACATAAAACGAACTTCTACTGTCCTTACTGCGATGAAAAAATATATTGGGAGGGCTTGGCTCATCAGTGGTGAACCCTCCCAGCGGTTTCGCCAATTTAATCCACCAGACCGCTTCTCAGAGCTCTAATACTGTATTGGATCATTCTGCTTTTATATGCTACACTGAAGGATGGAATCATTTTGTTTTAAATGTATAGATGGCGCGTTATTGCTTTGTGTTATTATATTCCTAACTGGCCTTGTCTTTATAGTTTGCTGAAGAGCATTGCTCGAAGCAAATATTTGAATGTAGTTCTACTGTCCTATAAACCTATGTCCATAGTTTGCTTGAAAACCATTTCTAAGATTCCATCCTTCAGTGTAGCATATAAAAGCAGAATGATCCAATACAGTATTAGAGCTCTGAGAAGCGGTCTGGTGGATTAAATTGGCGAAACCGCTGGGAGGGTTCACCCTGATGAGCCAAGCCCTCCCAATATATATTTTCATCGCAGTAAGGACAGTAGAAGTTCGTTTTATGTATAAAAGAAACATTCGCGCTTTAAATCATTTTGTTTTAAAAAATATGTATGTATGTCAAAATTCAGTATTAAATTTATAATCTGATTTATATAGATCACATATCGAATCATTTATTTATAATTCAAAAATAAATATTGAAACAAAATTATTGACGTGTTTCTGATACATACATCATCCCATGTAAATACAAAAAAGAAGAATATTAATCAATGAGATACAAAGTTAAAAAGCATCCAGTAAACAGCGACATAAAGGCAGCGTTGGCCTTTATATATAAAAAATTCTAAATGAAACACAGATGATGCCTCTGGATTTAATTAAATATTTCATTTCAAATTCGTTAGAAATATATTCCGGCAGAAAAGAACACAGGATATTATCACATTCTATCTTTTTATTATTACACAATTTTAATTAACAACCAGACGTTTGGGATGCAATATTAACATTTTAATCTCTTACCGTTTATTCTATGAAAAAACAAAAACAATTAAAACATTTTTGACTGCTGACTAGAAAAAAAAATTCTTTAGTAATAAACTATTACTCTTCTCTCTGTTTAGATCCATTGTAACTTTCATGTTTTGAGGGGAAATAATTTTGAAAATTGATTATTTAGAGAGAAACTATAAACGGAATTTAATTAAATTTTACTTATAAAATATTTTAAAGAGACAAAGGTCGCCTCTCCCGTCAAAATAGACGTCAAAACTAGACGCCATCTATTGACCGTCACCGCAAACTAGCGGCCTCGGGTCGGTGACAAAGCCACAACACCAGGTTTGCGGTGACGGTCAATAGATGGCGTCTAGTTTTGACGTCTATTTTGACGGGAGAGGCGACCTTTGTCTCTTTAAATCAATATCCTCCCGGCAAGATTTCCATTTATAAAATCTTATTAAATAAAGATTTCTCTATTATTATTTTTTTTTGCTTATCTCTAGTACACGTGGTACAGGCCATGATAATCATGGTGGGTAGTTAGTGACTGCTTTTACTGTAAGTGCACCACATGTCTACATATGTGAAAAGCAGTTCGACTTTGCACTTACAAATGTGCCAGAGTCCCCCTTTGGTTACTTGCACTCGCTGGTGGGGTTGGAATTTTTCAAGAATGGGGGGCCATTGGAGCATTTTTTTAAATCAGGAAAAAGTGCCCAATGCAGGAATCGAACCCGGGTCGTAGCGGTCGAAAACCAATGGTTTAGACCATCCTTACATCGACCCCCTTGAAGATTTCTCTTCCTAAAGCGATCGCATATTTTTTTTTGTCAAATTTAAAGAATTAATATTCGAGTTATTCTAAATAAAGGGGGGTTGGTGGAAGGGAGATCTAAACCGTTGGTTTTCGACCACTACGACCCATGTTCGATTCCCGCATTGGGTACTTTTTTTCTGATAAAAAAAAAATGCGCAAATAGCTCCCGAATATTTCAAAAATCCAACCCCACCAGCGAGTGCAAGTAACCAAACGGGGCTCTGGCACATTTGTAAGTGCAAAGTCGAACTGCTTTTCACATGTGTAGACATGTGGTGCACTTACAGTAAAAGCAGTCACCTACTTCTACCCACCATGATTATCATGGTGTACCACGTGTACTAGGGATAAGCACAAAAAAAGTCTAAATCAACCCAAGCCGAGCTGTTTTACAGCAAGTAGAATCAAAACCCCATCATATCCCGTAGGATCCTTAAAGAATCATTAAAAATCGTTTTAATATTACAGCGGTATGGTAGAATAAACTGGCGAAACCGCTGGAAGGGTTTACCACTGATGAGCCAAGCCCCCTCCCATATATTTATCATTGCAGTAAGAAAAGTAGAAAATTGTTTTATTTCAAAAAGAATTATACGCGTCAAAAATAGTTCAGAATTCTCATAACCTATCATAATTTAACCTAACTAACCTAACGTGAAAGTTTGACCAATCGCGTTGTTTGTTTACATCGTATGCTCCAACCAATCAGAGGCAGTGTTGCAGAATTGCCCAAATTCCTACAGTTATGCCTATATACGTATAAGCAATTATGGGGATGATTAGCTTTACGTTTCGTATATTTCTGAAAGTTTTACCGAAAGAGTTCAGACGTATAGATTAAAAAAATATAACAATCTTAAACATTTGTATACATTCATTGGACATATACACTCTTATATACTTATATATACACTCATGGACAAAACATAAAGAAGTGGAAAGTCTTTGATGTCGACGGTCGTCTGTTTTTTTTTTTTAACGAAGGAGACAGAGGCTGTTCATTCTTGGTTATTTCGCGTGTCTTCAATAAAGGTCACTGTAATATCTTTCAGAGTTATTGTCTCAATCCCGATATACATGCTAAAAGGTACAACTTCCTTAAGTTTTGTCCATGAGTGTAGTTATCTCGTATGTCTTCAATAAAGGTCACTGTAATATATTTCAGAGTTATTGTCTCAATCCCGATATACATGCTAGAAAGTACAACTTCCTTAAGTTTTGTCCATGAGTGTAGTTATCTCGTGCGTCTTCAATAAAGGTCACTGTAATATATTTCAGAGTTTTTGTCTCAATCCCGATATACATGCTAGAAAGTACAACCTTCTTAAGTTTTGTCCATGAGTGTAGTTATCTAGTGTGTCTTCAATAAAGGTCACTGTAATATATTTCAGAGTTATTGTCTCAATCCCGATATATATGCTAAAAGGTACAACTTCCTTAAGTTCTGTTCATGAGTGTATATATATAAATAAAAAGTAAAACTTAAAATCCATTTATGAGAACAGAAAAACATTATCAGTGGAATATTCTAAATGACGTGAAAGTTTGCATATATGGTATGAGAGAAAATGCATATAAAAAATATAAATCAAAGAAAAATTACCTCCCCGTAACTTTCATCCCCTCATCAATCCTAAAAAGATCACATTACATATAAATAAACAATACAAAAAAAAAAAGAAACATAAAAAAGAAAAGAATGTGACATTCCTTTTTTTGATGGGATTTGTCAAGTTGAAGAGCAACAGGTCATCCAAATGTGGGCCAAAAAAAAAAAAAAGAACAAGAAAAGAAAAAAAAAAAAGCGAAACACCTCGCGGAGTTTTATCCTATTTGGGTCCCAAGTTAGGAATCGATGGCGCATGCGCACAGTCATTTCTTCCAAGGCAAGCGAATTCCTGTGATCAGCAGCAGCAGGGTTGTGCCAATCAATCCTGTAAGACAAGTGAGGTGTGGATGGCTGCCGCCAGGTGGCTACGTGTCGCCAGGATGGCCAGCCAACAGAGTGAAGTGGTGCCCCCCCTCCCCCCGAGGTATCGT
>CP092873.1:95050828-95116776 GCA_030710605.1 Cordylochernes scorpioides
GTGATGTCACTAACCAACGTCGATATAGAGCATACTAAAGACCCGGATTTGGCTAAAATAATCGATAATTTAAACTCGGGCTACACCAGAAAGGAATTCAGCATTATCGACGGCATCTTATACAAGAAAAACTATAGCACAACTGGAAGACCCTGGCTTATGATGATCCCTAAACACTTAAGATCGGAAGTTATGGCAGATTTACATGACGCTCCTACAGCTGGGCATTTGGGTTTCGCCCGGACGTATGACAAAGTCAAAAAACGATTCTATTGGCCTGGCCTTTATAGAACTGTTCGCCAATATGTAACCCTTGTCGGGAGTGTCAACGAAGGAAGAAATTACCTCGACGTCCGGCTGGAAAACTTGTATCCATACCGCCCGTAGAAAAGCCATTCTATAAAGTCGGGGTTGATCACCTTGGAAGATTTCCAGTTTCTAAAGATGGAAACCGTTGGATCATTGTGTGCACCGATTATATGACAAGGTATGCCATAACGAAAGCGATCCCAGACGGAGGAGCAATCGAAACAGCTAAGTTCCTGGTTGAAGACGTCATCTTGAAGCATGGAGCTCCTAGAGAAATGATAACAGATCGCGGCAGAAATTTCATTTCTCAAGTAATAAAAGAGATCAATGCTCTGTGCGGAATTGTGCACAGATTTACAACGGCATACCATCCCCAGACCAACGGCCTGACTGAAAGGTTCAACAAAACTCTGGGAGACATGTTGTCCATGTACACAGGTGTTGAGCAGAAGGACTGGGACCAAGTTTTGCCCTATGTAACTTTTGCTTACAACACTGCTAAACAGGAGGCGACCGGCTACACCCCGTTCTTTCTTGTCCACGCCCGCGAGGCCGAGACCTACATCGATGCCGTACTACCCTACCTACCAGATGAGATCTCTAACGACTACGTTGGAGAACTTGTGACCAGAGCTGAGGAAGCGCGTCAACTCTCCCGTTCACGCCTTCTACAATCACAGGCGAAAGACCGTAGACTATACGACCAGAAACATACTCCAGTCTATTACCAGAAGGATGATCTTGTGTGGGTTTTTACTCCCATCCGAAAAGTAGGACTATCAGAAAACTTACTGAAGAGATACTTCGGTCCCTATAAGGTGACCAAGAAGCTTTCAGAAGTTACGTATGAAGTAGAGCCCGTGGACCCCTCTCCCCGATCACGGAAAGCCAAGGATATCGTCCATGTTATTCGGATGATGCCCTACCTGGACCCTGAAGAACAACATTCTATTCTGCTAGGAACACCAGCCGTGATAGATTTCCTTCCAGAACAAGGGCTGAGACAAGCTAATCAGAGGGTCGCTGTTTTTTTTTCTAAGGAGGGAGTAATGTCAAGAAGCTCAGCGGCTCCAATCACAAGAGGCCCCATGGGACGTCTGTCAATCATCGCTGGACACCGGGTGTGAGGGGTTCTGGGGATTCTGGCCGGCGGGGAGAGCTGACGTCCCTCATTAGGATTAACTTTAACTTGGGTAAGTTGTACTTTATCCATCTCCCTATAAATATCGCTTATAATAAATTAATTATCCCCAAACTTGCCCTTGCTTTATTTATCTCCGCGACAATATAGTATCAGTTTCTGATAGATTTATACTAACTAATATATATGATTAGTTTTATAATATCTAACGGCGTTTATTATTATTCGTTTTATGTACTCCTGAAGAAGGGCAGAGATGCCTGAAAGCTTAGATTACGTTAATGGGAAGAAACTCCTCTCCAGAAAAACCTGTTGTTTTATTTAATCTATATTGCTGCATCATGATTAATGCGCGTATTTCATATATTATTTATAATATTTTTTTATATATATTTAAAATTTATATTATACTAGACGGGTGACCCGGGCTTCGCCCCGGAATTGACCCGTGTGCATATCTACCCGAGTGATATATATTTAGATAAGATTTTTTTTATAATTGTTTGTTATTAGCATTATCTATTTGTTTGCATCAGCATAATTTAATCTAATCTTTGATAGAGGGCGCTGTTCGTGAGCTAAGTAGAATAATTTGAATATATAGTTTTAATAATTGATTTATATATTTTTTAAAATAGCCTATCGTCTTTCCCCGTATTTTTATACCTATGTATGGAAATTTTGGTTTGAATTAGTGAACTACTGCGAATTTGTATACCGGACATACAAACAAACAAACATACAAACATTGATTTTTATATATATAGATATTTATTTATTTTTATATAAAACAGATTATTTAGATTATCATCATTCCTTTTTATAGTTTCATTCATTTTGTAATATTCATTGTACATATATCTTTTTTGCTTATTGGAGCGAGAGAGGACCTAGACGGAGACTGCGGTTCACGACCTACGAGGAAGACAACGAATAAATAAACGCAATAACTTTAAAAGGTAATTTATTTTTATTTACATTTATTTATTTGCTTTGAGAGTATGGAAACCCGCTCGGCAAAGTGTATAACACCAAGAAGGAAGAAACCAAGGTCGACGACCCTGCAAAGCTGCAACTTGGTGCAACAATATCTAGATTTAAAAAAGTAAATAAATTCACATTAACAATATTTCTTTAATTTTTTCCTTTTTTCCATTCATTTATAAAGGTAAATGTTCTCTAGCTTAATTCGTTCGAGGAAAAAATTTTATTTCAAATTCCTATTTGGAATAATGCTTTAAGTAAACGAGGTAGATATGTAAATAGATGATTATCCAAACGATATTTTGGAGGGAAATATGTAAAATTGTTGAGTTTAATATAGGATATAATATGTAGAGATAAAAAACATATCAATCATCAGCTGCGTTATATTGTATTTTAAATGTTACTTTAAATATAAGTTATGAACGGAAAAATACGTTCAGGGTAGCCGAGTGGACAAGGCACCTGCCCGGTAAGCAGAAGGGTGTGGGTTCGATTCCCGCCCCTGGACACTTTTTATTTTTCCGTTCTCCATTACTCTTCATGTTTCACCTTTCCATACCTCATCCTCAGAGTTAGAAATGTCGCTATTTCTCTCTGAAAATAAAATTTCGATTTTTAAAAGAAACATTCGCGGTATAATTTTAATTCTCGTTTTACAATCATCAGCTGCGTTATATTGTATTTTAAATGTTACTTTAAATATAAGTTATGAACGGAAAAATACGTACAGGGTAGCCGAGTGGACAAGGCACCTGCCCGGTAAGCAGAAGGGTGTGGGTTCGATTCCCGCCCCTGGACACTTTTTATTTTTCCGTTCTCCATTACTCTTCATGTTTCACCTTTCCATACCTCATCCTCAGAGTTAGAAATGTCGCTATTTCTCTCTGAAAATAAAATTTCGATTTTTAAAAGAAACATTCGCGGTATAATTTTAATTCTCGTTTTACAATCATCAGCTGCGTTATATTGTATTTTAAATGTTACTTTAAATATAAGTTATGAACGGAAAAATACGTCCAGGGTAGCCGAGTGGACAAGGCACCTGCCCGGTAAGCAGAAGGGTGTGGGTTCGATTCCCGCCCCTGGACACTTTTTATTTTTCCGTTCTCCATTACTCTTCATGTTTCACCTTTCCATACCTCATCCTCAGAGTTAGAAATGTCGCTATTTCTCTCTGAAAATAAAATTTCGATTTTTAAAAGAAACATTCGCGGTATAATTTTAATTCTCGTTTTACAATCATCAGCTGCGTTATATTGTATTTTAAATATCTTTCTATGTATACAAAATATAATATTCTATATATAATACACACACACACACACATATATATATATATATATTAAACGTTATATTTTTAATTATATAGCTTCAAAGGAATATTACGAGAAAATTACAGAAGTAAGAAAAAATCGTCATTAATTACAACGTTAATATATATTTCTCTCTTTAATATAAAAGAGAGCGCTATTTTTTCCAGAAAACATTCTGTAATGTGGTCAAATATATTACTATCGTAAATATTCATATTCACTGATTAAATATATTTCTATACGGTGGTGGCAATATAGGAGAATATATTTTGATGGATATCTAAATATATATTAAAGAGTTAATATATTTGGGAATACTGGAATTATTTGACACCACTTCCCACTATTGAGAGTTTAAAGAAAGAAACTTGTAAAATTATTTCTAGTTTATTGTGTGTGAATTACCTTTTGTACACGATTTATCTTATAAAGGGATTTTGTCTCAATATATTTCAAAATATAAATTACACTATGAATCTATATACTTATTTGCATATCCTATATTATATATTTACACAACAGAATCTTCTACCTTTGCTTTGGATGATTACCAAAAGAGAGTTAAAATTTCCCTGCAAATTAAAACACAACCTTGTAAATTTGCATATTCCTATTTACATTAATCTGGATATTTGTGCGCGCACCCTAAATTGCATATTTACGACATAATACTTTTCTCACATATGTGGGAGATAACTTAAATTCTCCTGACATAAATTGAGAAACGAATTAAAAAACAAATCAATTTACATAATGGAGATATAGATGTACGGTAGAACGGACAGTTACGATAGAATGATCTAGAGATTTCCTGAATGATTACCCACAAAATACGATGATAATAAAAAAGTCCAACTTGCGGTGGCGGGAGAGACAGACAATATTGATGGTAGCGTATCAAACGGGGGTTCCAATAAATCTTGGCTGGAAATGTCCATCAGCTTATTGGATGGGAAGGGGAGGAGGGAACTTTCCGATATTGATTCAGCTTCATACATACAACTATCCCGACCTAATATATATTTACCTTATGTATCTTTTATGTGGGGTCTACTTCCATTGTTTAGTTACAATGGTAACCCATACTTTCCATGCGCTCTTTTCTCTATTCAAATTTATAAAATACAGTAATACTTTGATAATTTAACGTCTTTATTTATTTATTTATTTAAATATACAAAACGCGATATCCCGGCTAGGGATAATTGCGTCGATTTACATTTTTAAACAGAAACAGTTATGAACATATTATACAAGAAAAAATTATAATTAAATATAAAAAAAAGAAACAATAATATATATTAGGAACCTGAATCTTTCAGGTTAGAAAGATATAATAAATATATTGTCGCGAAATTTGTTTAGAGTGAAATTGCTGGCTCGGCAACCCTGGAGCTGACGTCACTTCCGGTGGAGGTAACCCTTGCAAGGCCGCGTAGCCACGAGACTTATTCTCTTCTCTCCTTGTTTACTTTTTAACCTAAATATATTTCCTCCATTTTCTTTAGATACGAGTTGAGAAAGATATCACTCAATTTTCGAGCCTTAATTTAATAATAAAACCTGCTGAAATAGCCCTGTGTACCTCTAATTATTCAATTGCGACAATATTTACAAAAATGGTTAAATCTATGATAATTCTCTCTAGTATTTACAAATTGATCTACAACATTGTTTATTGTCTATTGTCTAGCGATAAAGAAGAGTGGGCTATTCGTATATAACGTTTTTTAAAAAAAAATGCGAATATTTATCTTGTTCCATAGAATTTCCTATAAATAGAATTTCCGTTTTTAATTCGAATTTTTGGATAATTCGAATTTTTTTGGGGGTCCTTTGAGCTTCGGATTTATTCAAATTCGACTGTATTAGTTTGTTTTCTTCTGCTTATTTTAAAAAATATATAAAATAGGTAAAATAAATTGTACAATAAATATTATATATATAATATATAAATCATTTTCGCAATGAGTTTAGTTTATTAACTTTAACCGCGAGCTTTCGAGAACTCGGTTTTTAACAGGCAATAAAAATAAAAAGATTATATTAGGAGACTCCCACGTTTATTCTTATTATTACACTTTTTGCCCGTTAAAGTGCGAGGGCTCGAAAGCTCGCGGTTTAAACTTATCTTTTATTTATCACCTTTGTATCATTAACTATTATCTACCAAGAATATCATGGGCTGTAGTACGTCTACTAGGAAAAATAGATATAAACGTGAATAGATATATACACTTAGAGTAAACATTTTTAGAAATAGGGATATTTTAATTAAAAGTGTTAGAACAAGGTCGCTCTTCTGGACAGGCACTCTATAACAAGAGGAATCGACGTTACAAGAAAGGGTTGTCCAATTTATATGGAAATACGTATACAATGACGTTCCGACCAAACATGCAGATGTTTTGAAATTTGGTGGCCGATTTATACAAAACAAGAGCTCCAGCGCATCTGAACTGCGCATCCAACACGAGCATTCTAGATTTGATATTCGGCGCGGCACCTGCTGAATTTCAAATTCTCCGTCTAATTATTTTGCAGTAAGTCTATTTCTACTGTATCAATGCCTCGCCGAAATATCCATGCTCATTACGGACATGTGTCAGAGCTTGAAAGAGGTCGTACCATTTAATCATATTTTCTACCCTAATATGATTGAATGGAGATAAGAAATAAGAAGAAGAATCATATTTTCCCCTATACTTGTATTTCAACATGGTACTATTGAGAAAATTATTTTTCCTTCAGAGAAAAAGTTCCTAATTCGGGATTCGAACCCGGATCGTAGCTGTAGAAAGTCGATAGTCTAGACCAGGGGTGGGCAAACTGCGAGCCACATGCGGCTCTTTGGATGTGAAGATATTTATATAGTTCCATATGTAAATATTATGTATGCGCCTAATATTTATTGTTGGCAAGAAAAAATGTTGTGGCTCTTTAAAAACTTTGAAATTTTGTAAATTGTTATTTTTGACTCTTCCTACTCAAAAGTTTTGACGACCCCTGGTCTATACCATTCTTCCATTGATCCCACAGGATGTTTGTTTATAGTATAATTTTATATAAAAATATATATATACCATCTATTCAACCTCCAAACCGACTTCCCCACGCTGTAGGGATGGAGGGAGGGCCTCAAATAAGTGTAGGATGTGTATTCACTATACACCTTAGCCGAAATAGAAGGTAATGCATCCAGAAAATAGTTTTAAAAAAAAAACATTGAATTGGCTCTGATTAATTTCTTGGAACGTGTAAGGAATGATTCAATTTTTTGGGTGTAAAACGTATAGAAATAATTAATACCATTCCATTTGTTCTATTATATTGGCCTGTAATTTCAGGCCAAGTTACGTAATATTCCACCAGCTCCTTCTGTATGTGTCACATTCTTTTTAGTGTATAGTGAACCTATATTTTTTAATCGTTTTTAATCATATATATATATATATATCTTTATATTAGCCATATATATTACAGGACTGCGCAAGAGAAGAAACATTGAGAAGAGAGCCGTATGTAAATAGATATGTAAATGAACGATGTATATAAATAACTAACTTATTTTTTTCTAAACATTTAAAAACCTTGGTGAATGCTGTGTAGGGTATAGGTCCCCAATAAGAGGCTTATTGGTGTATATTAGCCATTAATAACCTTATGCCCTACGAAGAAGTACTCACGTAAAGAAACATTTAAATATATGTAATTCGTGTATCAAAAGACGTACCTCTCCCTTTAAATATGCATTAAAATGAATTTAATCCAGTACTAAACGTGGTGATAAGCCACAACACCAGTTTGGGAAATTTCAGCCAAAAACCTAAACTGTGTTGTCTGAATTTGCTGGTGTGTGTTATGGCTCATTCCTTATTACCACCATTACGTTTTCTTTACTTGAGTCATAAGAAAAAAAGATTTGCTTTAACGTATTTTAAAAGAGAGAGAGATGTCACTTTTGGTATACATATATATATGAAAAAATAGTACAAATGCAACATTGTACTGGGATAAGGTGCATAAATTAATAAAAAGGCATCTCCTTATCGTGCAACTGAAAGTTGCTGATGGCTTGCGCCATCTATCGGAATAAATATCAACTATATTCTCATTGATTTTTAATTATTCCAGAATTGGCCAAATACCCATTCTTTATTAATCAAGAAAAGCTAACCACGGACTCGTTTCGGGCTGTTGGCCCTCATTAGCGTGGTGCAAGCTGTACCTCAACGACCCAAAAAATGGCCATATTATTTGAATCAAGAACAATCAATCTACCCAATATTGTTGTGACAAACGGTGGTAGTAGCGGCAAGAAACAACGCTCTGTATTTCTGACGTGAAACCACAATAAAAATTCAAACTTGTTTTCTCGGTAAATATATAAAAACACAACGATTTTTACATGGCGTAAATCAAACCTACGGTTGAACGATTCGGGTGTGATACTGTGTCGTGTTCAGAGAGGATTTAACCTCTGTGAACAGCTCTCCTTAAATTGTAAAATGGTATTGATTTATTGGAGTCGACATAATGGCCAATCTTATCGCTGGTGGTCGCCACTAATATAAGTGTGTGAATCAATTGGCTATTGACATCTTGGGGGTGGATGTCTATAGAGGTATTCTTTATAAAATATTAATTTGCTATAAATTTTATTTTACTATTTTTACCACTGTTACTAGTAATTCCTATTTTTTTATTAATATCTACAAAAATAACGAGAGAAATTTCGATCATATAAAGAGATTAAACTGGCGAAACCGCTAGGAGGATTCACCACTGATGAGTCAGGCCCTCCCGTTAATTTTATCATTGCAGTAAGGGGGTGGTAGAAAACTGTTTTTTTTTAGAGATATTGTACTCGTCAATAATAGTTTCAATTTCTTATATAAAGGGATTTTCGATTGAGAATATTTGATCGTTATTAGGGGAGGCATATAAAGGACAGATTCTATTTACATATTGGCGACCAAAAGACCAGTCAAAGAGCCGTTTATTAGCTCGAAAGCTCGCTTGTTTTTATATATTTGAATAAAGATAAGTATTACTAGTGAAGGAGAGATATGCAAAATTAGTCAAAGGTTATTTTTTAACATAATTTAATAATATTATAGTCTCAATTGTTTGCAATACTTTGAGATGCCTTCAAATTTTGCGTTGACTTTAAAAATATATTTTTTTATTATTAGATTAAACACAATAAGTTGAGCAAGATGTTTCTATATTTAAAAGAGCAAGGTTTTGGACATTTATCTATCCATAGTTATGTTGTCTATGTAAGGACAATAAATGTCTAAGCCTGCTCTATTAAATAAAGACGTATATTGCTAACCTTATTATATTCAATTTAAATTGTATCACAATTACATTCATGAACAAAACTTAAGGAAGATCTACTTTTTAACATGTATATCGGGATTCAGACAATAACTCTGAAAGATATTACAGTGACCTTTATTGAAGACACATGAGATAACTACACTCATGGACAAAACTTAAGGAAGTTGTACCTTTTAGCATGTATATCGGGATTCAGACAATAACTCTGAAAGATATTAAAGTGACCTTTATTGAAGACACACGAGATAACTACACTCATGGACAAAACTTAAAGGAAATTGTACCTTTTAGCATGTATATCGGGATTCAGACAATAACTCTGAAAGATATTACAGTGACCTTTATTGAAGACATACGAGATAACTACACTCATTGACAAAACTTAAGGAAGTTGTACCTTTTAGCATGTATATCGGGATTCAGACAATAACTCTGAAAGATATTAAAGTGACCTTTATTAAAGACACACGAGATAACTACACTCATGGACAAAACTTAAAGGAAATTGTACCTTTTAGCATGTATATCGGGATTCAGACAATAACTCTGAAAGATATTACAGTGACCTTTTTTGAAGACATACGAGATAACTACACTCATTGACAAAACTTAAGGAAGTTGTACCTTTTAGCATGTATATCGGGATTCAGACAATAACTCTGAAAGATATTACAGTGACCTTTATTGAAGACACACGAGATAACTACACTCATGGACAAAACTTAAGGAAGTTGTACCTTTTATCATGTATATCGGGATTCAGACAATAACTCTGAAAGATATTACAGTGACCTTTATTGAAGACACACGAGATAACTAAGTGTGTGAACAGCCTCAGCCTGCTTAAAAAAAAAACAGACGACCGGCGACATCATAGACTTTCCACTTCTTTAAGTTTTATCCATGAGAGTGTATGTTTCTATTTCCATGATATTATCTTTTATTTGAAAAAAAGAGAATACCATAATTGTAGGTTGGACTTTGAATAATTCAAATTTTAAACTCCATCAACATTTTTAATAAAGGTTTTTTGTCCTTGGCGTTTAGGCGATCCAACTGTCTTATTAACGATGCATTATCACACAACACTACATAGACAATACTTATAAAGTTGGAATCCTCTGATAAGTATAAGTTAAGGATATGAAGCGTACGAGGATACTTTTCTTTTAAACTTTAATGAAGATTCAAGCTTTCGGGCGAAAACAGCCCTTCTACAGGAAATTATAGAAAAACATTTTCAAAAAGTAACGTTTGTAAACAAAAATGGTATCTCTATTGATCTTGTAACGCGTGAATAAATCTCACATCCACGCGACCCAGACTATGATACATTGAATAAATCTGCTAAGTTGAGACTTTTCAAAGTAAATCAAACTGGCATAGGGCAACTATGGTACACAATTTATGGAAATATTGCTTTATATGCATCAGGGATCTCTATATGTCGGTTGATACTATTGTATTTCAAAGAGAGCAACGCCTCGACGACTAATCTTTTAAATTTGCTGTTGATATTAGAGTAATATGCTTGTGGTTGGGATGTGTTAAAAGAATGTCCCGTTTGTCTAATACGTTGTACGATAAGGGACTTGGGTTCATTATTTATAATGTTTCTGTGATGTTCGTCCATTCTGTCCTTGATTCGTCTGCCTGTTTCTCCTATGTATATACTGTAATGTTCCTCTCTCTTCGATTAAATAAATAAATATGCTTTATAAAATTAATAAACTAATTTTTATTATATATATTTTTAATGTCAAACGTACACTTTTTAAATAGATTCATAACAACAACAATAATTACAGTGCTGCCAAATCCAAACAATCAAAAATAAATTAATTAAACAGAGTATATTATAATATTATTATAAGGTATATTACAACTCCCCCGACTTCAAGCGACTTCATCCCTCCTGGGATGTCGATGCAGATAAGGTTGGATATTGGAGATGTGAGCCGTTCTTGGAGTTTTATCATCAGACTCATATTCAACATATTTGGGGTGGCCATCCATTTTGGTTACCCTTGTCACTCGATGCGGACCAGATAGCTTCCATTCCTTTCCAACCTTCTGATGTCTTACCAAAATATAATCGTCGATATTCATCTCTGGTGGCAGGGCCTTCTTACGACTGTTAAAATAAAACTTTGTTCTTTGTCGGTAGAGGTTTTGCTCAATTTGACTTTTTTCTGTTTCATAAAGGGGACAGTGAAGATTAAGCTCTTTATCGGCAGGTAAAACAGGGGAAGTTTTTGTAAGTTTGAATAAAGGGGAGCAACCCAGGTAGGAGTTGTAGGATCTATTATGGTAGCGTACTGCCGCTTCTAAGGCATTTTTCCATCCACCCTTGAAGTGAGGATAGCACGAGAGAAAGGTCTTTATATCTCGTATAGCTCGTTCCGCTAAACCATTTCCTGCAGGGTGATAAGGAGAAGTAGTTATTAATCGGATATCTTTGGAGGTTGCCCACCTAGGGAATTCTCCATACACAAATGATCTCCCTTGATCGGAGACTATAGTTCTCACTGATTTCAGATCCTCATGTTCGTTGAAATATTTTATTAGAGCACGGCCATGTTGTTTCATTGCCTTTGCTTGAACTACCCTAGTAGCCTCGTCAATAATTAGTAAAAATGTTGAATTCTTATCCTTGATGTTAGAAGGAGCCTCGGCGAAATCTACATGTACACTATGGAAAGGTGCCCTTGATTGATGGGGCAAACTCATCTTTGAAGGACGGCTCTTATACTTGAACTTGACCCTTTAACAGATAGGACAAGAAGATACATATTTCCTTATGTCATTCTTCATACCAGGCCAAACAAAGCGTTGCTTCATTTTATAATATGTCCTCCAAAACCCCGAATGTCCTCCTGATAAGGGATCATCATGGTACATAGATAAAATTGAAGTTCGATGTTCGTGAGGGACAAAATATTTCCCGTGATCTTCTAATTTTAAAGGAATACTCTGATGTTTAACAAACAGTACGGTTTGATCGCTGGAACTAGGTGTTTCTACAGCCAATCTAGACAGCGCGTGTGCATCGCTGAGCTCCCTGCCAGAACGGTGGTTCACTCTCATTTCGAATGAGCTCAGAAACAGCTGCCACCTCGCAAGTCGATCCCGGAAATGGCCACAGGAAAGTAGCTGTGTCAATGCGCGATGATCCGTGTGGACAGCAAAAGACTTGCCTTCCAAATACCATCTGAAGTGTTTGACAGCCTTCAACACAGCAAGGCATTCTTTTTCGGTGATGGAATAATTTTGTTCAGCCTTGGAAAATGTATATGAATAATAACTAATCACTCTGAGTTGAAGTGATTTCCTTTTATTCACGTCTCTCTGGTATAGAATAGCCCCTGTTCCATAATATGAAGCATCTGTTGACATTTCATAAGGCAATGACTCATCTGGGATTGCCAGTATTGGTTTTGACGTGATGATATCAATAAGTTTTAAATAGGCCTCTTCACATTTATCAGACCACATAAAACTAGAATCTTTTTTCTTCAGGTTGTCCAACGGTCGAACTATCGTGGCATAGTTTGGTATATAGGCCCGAAAATGACCTGTAAATCCAGTAAAACATTGTAGTGACTTAAGATTATATGGGCGTTTCATGAGTTTAGCCTTTTCGATTACTTCCTCCTTCATTTGCTTCGAGTTACCGTTGATAATTCTACCTAAAAGTTCCACCTCAGATACACAAATTTGGCACTTGCCCAAGTTCACTGTCATATTATATTGATTCAGTCTATTGAGAACTTTGTAGGTGAGGGAAGCACATTCTTCAAGGGTTGGGGCGCCACAACAAATGTCGTCAATGTAAACAACCACTCTGAGTTCCAATAAATCAGCCAACATCTCGCTCATAACCCTTTGAAATCTAGGAGGTGAATTTTTCCACCCGAACGGTAGTCTCTTAAACTCATAAAGTCCATCAGGTGTTACAAAAGCAGAGAACTTTCTCGTGGCTTTAGTTAGACCGACTTGCCAAAACCCATCCTTCAAATCAATTTTTGTAAAGTATCGACAACCCCCAAATTTATTAATGATTGAGTCGATTCTAGGAAAAGGAAAAGGGTCCAAAAAAGTCTCTTTATTCAACTGTCGATAGTCAATACAGAGTCGGTAGGACGAGTCCGTTTTAGGAACTAGAATACAAGGTGATGCGTACTCAGAAGTAGAAGGAGTAATAATATCCCCATCTAGCATCTCCTTGATTTTTCCAGCAGTCCATGCTCTCTTGTGATCTGACATAGGGTAAGGTTTACACGCCACGATGTTATTATTGGGCTTCAATAGAAAGTCGATCTCGTGCAATGGTAATTCCTTTTTGGAGACATTGCAAAGCTTGGGGAATATAGTGATCAGGTCATCACTGGTAAAAATAACTTCTTTTGACCGAATAGACAAGCACTTAATCTCATCAGTCTCAAAGTTCCATTGAATTCGGAGATCCCTCATGGTGGGCTTTCCTATTAACAGTTCGAATGGCATCTCCCTCAATATTGTCGCCGTCATCATTCTCTGTTGATCGTCAACCTGAAGTTCCACCTCAATATTCTCAGTAGCTCGGACATGGCTTTCGTCAATCGTTGTTATCGTGGTCTCTGATGGATAACTTTTCCATTTATATTTGGCCAAAAGGTCTCTTCTCATTAGATTGATAGAAGAACCTGGATCCAAGAAAGCAACAAGTTTTATACCATTTATAATAACGGGCAACATAGAATCGGGACTTTTGCAAGACAAAAATAGGATCGATTTTGTCATCGGGATCGAACAACCCTCTAAATTTAGTTTTTTTTTGAAGAGAAGACACAGAATTATTTTGATTGTTCATTGTCTGTGATGCCTCCTCAATTTGATCAAGTTTGGCAAAATAGGCTGGCTCCTTGACCACTGTGTTGCCAGTTGTCTGGTAGGGCTTGGGTTCAAAAGGTTTTTTCTCCAAACTGGGACGGATATTTTTCAGCAGCTGAAGAAGAGTCTCTTTGTTTTCGATTTTCACAGTGGACAACTGATTCTGCATATCTGGGGGTAGCCCATGAATCACTCCAATTATCAATAGCTTTTCACTTAAGCCGGGCATCCCTAATCGCATTTTCCTTTGTTTTTGGTGGAAGTAATCGATCAGAGAGCCGCCTCGATATCTCCACTTGAACGCCCTATCATATTTGTCTATGGGGTTATCCCCAAATGAGGATACAAAATCTTCTTTCCATGTTTCCCAGCTAAAGTTGCATTCATCAGCAAGTCTGCTATCGAACCACAATTGTGCAGTTCCCCCTAGGTAGTTTCTCATACCATATATTTTGGATTGATCTTTTACCCAACCATTATTTGCACAGACATTTTCATATAGGGTTATCCAAGTGGCTGGATCTAAGTTATTACCGGAGAAATCAGGTGCTTTCATTTCGACATGTCTTGGTGCATATTCATGCTGGTTTAAACTTAAATTTTGAACTAAAGAATTAACTAGTTTTTGTTGTTCTGCTACAGTAGTTATCAATTTGCTAAAAGTGTCTTCTGTTAATAGAGATTTTGCATCTAATTCCTCCTCATCCATTACGCAAATTTGTAAATCTTCAAATGATCGATTTTTGTATATTTCAATTATTTTTGATGGAACTTTAACAAATCTATTAGAATCCTTTTCTAAATAGTAAGAAGTTAGATTCTTTCCACATTTAAACACGAGCTCGTGATAAATGGGCATTTGAAATTCTTCAGGGATAGATAGAACGTTAGCATCAGTGTTAAAGCTATAGCCAATTACCTTTTTATTCTTAAAATGCAGGATGATCGATCCTGCCGGCTGCGCCATTTTTGTAATGTTCCTCTTCGATTAAATAAATAAATATGCTTTATTAAATTAATAAACTAATTTTTATTATATATATTTTTAATGTCAAACGTACACTTTTTAAATAGATTCATAACAACAACAATAATTACAGTGCTGCCAAATCCAAACAATCAAAAATAAATTAATTAAACAGAGTATATTATAATATTATTATAAGGTATATTACATATACTATTACAGTTTGAGCACTTTAATGAATATACGGAGTTTGTGAAAAAAGGTAGGGTAACGGGAAAACTATTCTTGGTTATGGGATTTCTGATAATCATTGAATTAAAAATTATTTTCTCCTAACGCTTTATTCTATAGTATTTATAATCCAAGGAGAAAGTTTCCATGTTTAAATCAGAAATCCCATAACCAAGAATAGTTTTCCCGTTACCCTACCTTTTTTCACAAACTCCGTATATTCATTAAAGTGCTCAAACTGTAATAGTATATACATAGGTGAAACAGGCAGACGAATCAAGGACAGAATGGACGAACATCACAGAAACATTAGAAATAATGAACCCAAGTCCCTTATCGTACAACATATTAGGCAAACGGGACATTCTTTTAACACATCCCAACCACAAGCATATTACTCTAATATCAACAGCAAATTTAAAAGATTAGTCGTCGAGGCGTTGCTCTCTTTGAAATACAATAGTATCAACCGACATATAGAGATCCCTGATGCATATAAAGCAATATTTCCATAAATTGTGTACCATAGTTGCCCTATGCCAGTTTGATTTACTTTGAAAAGTCTCAACTTAGCAGATTTATTCAATGTATCATAGTCTGGGTCGCGTGGATGTGAGATTTATTCACGCGTTACAAGATCAATAGAGATACCATTTTTGTTTACAAACGTTACTTTTTGAAAATGTTTTTCTATAATTTCCTGTAGAAGGGCTGTTTTCGCCCGAAAGCTTGAATCTTCATTAAAGTTTAAAAGAAAAGTATCCTCGTACGCTTCATATCCTTAACTTATAGACAATACTTCACTAACAAGTTTTCCAACTTTTGAAAAGGGCGACAAGGGGTCACCAAAACGTCAAAGATAATAAACCTTTATAAGCAAAATCCTGATACTAAAAGGTTTTTGAAATTTTATTGACTTTAAGATTTTCTCAAGCAAATTCGGATCCCTGTGTTTAAACTAATAGACAATTTGGAGAAATGATAAATTTGCTCGTATATGTAAAAGGAAAATACTTTTATAAAAAGGTTGATGAAGTCTGAAAATCTTGTATTGATTTTAAAACGGTATATATTAGCATCATTTGATGTGACTTCATCGATAACGTATATATAACTAAACTTTCAATGTCTTTTTTCTATTGAAGACGAAATTTTTAACGAAAATATATTTTCAGATTTTGAAGCTATTACACTTCTACACATGTTTTAGCATATAAAGATGTAGAAGGAAAATAATATTTCTATTATATTTCTCTTCAAATAAGGATGTCTCCACGTAATACGGAACATTACGTAACGATCAATTGTACATTAAGCCTAATCGACCAATTACTTTATTGAATAATTACATGGTTTCAATTCTTTCTTTTCAATCTCTTTCCTGAATGAGTAATTAGAAAGTAAACGATGTGTTTTTCCAAGTTATTTTTGAAATTAATTTTGTAATGTATTTATTTTCACTGATTATTATTTTCATTGATAGGTTATATCACAATATAATACACTGCGGCCTGTGATTGTAAAACGACACTAGAAGTTACACCGCATGAGTCTCTTTTCAACAACAAACCAAAACCTTATTTCAAGGTGAAATATCGACTATTTCTAACCTTTTTGGATGAGGTATGAAAGGGTGAATTATGAAGAGTAGTGACGAACGGAAAAACAACTTTATTTTTCCGTTCATCATTACTCTTCAAAATTCATCCTTTCATACCTCATCCAAAAAGGTTAGAAATAGTCGATATTTCACCTTGAAATAAGGTTTTGGTTTGTCGTTGAAAAGAGACCCATGTGGTGTAACTTCTATAGGTTATATCATTCATGTATTTATCCTGGTAACCAGTGATGTGTAATATTGTTGTTAATTTTCGATTGAAGAGTTGGAGCATATAAAATATATTTATTGGCTTATATACTTATCACAACATTATAAAAGTAAGAAATGATTAAATGATTATATATATCTAAATACAAAAGGTTATATAAAAATTAAAGATCATCCTTTGTTATTCATGTCAAAACATTCTTCTTCATGATTTTTATTGATGTTCCTTTTTTTCACAGACATTATACCTTTATTTATGTCTAAATTCTTTCTGTTCCTTATAATAACTACTTTATACCTAAGGTAAAGGCGCTCCATCTAAAGAATATAAAACTAATAAGGCACACGTTTTTATTTTCAAAGAAATATTTCTTGTAATATCAATGTCTACAAAGCTTTACTGTCCATAGTTAGATTGAATACCATACCCAAGATTCAACCTTACAGTGTGTCATATATACACTCTGGGGAAAAAATTAAGGAAGTGGAAAGTCTTTGATGCCACCGATCGTCAATTTTTTAAGGATACAGAGACAAGTTTGTTCACACTTGATTATTTCTTTTGTCTTCAATAAAGGTCACTGTAATAACTTTCAGAGTTATTGTCTGAATCCCGATATACATGCTAAAAGGTACAACTTCCTTAAGTTTTGTCCATGACTGGATATAAGCAGAATCATTCGATACAATAGTAAAGCTCTCAGAAAAAAACAGTAAAGTATATTAAACTGGCGAAACCGCTGGGAGGGTTGCCCACTGATGAACCAGGCCCTACAAATATATTTTCATTCCAGTTAGGGAAAGTAGGAAATGTATTTTTTTTAATAAATCTGTGTTTCAATAATTTTATTTCTTGAATAACATCTTTATATAAATTAAGAAAATGGCATCTCCTTATCGTGCAACTGAAAGTTTGCTGATGGCTTGCGCCATCTATCGGAATAAATATCAACTATTCTCGTTATGCACCTTATCCCAGTACAATATCACATTTTTTCGCATCTTTATATAAGCCATATTACTTTCTCGTATTTTTAATGTATAAAACAACACTTGAAGTTACACCGCATGAGTTTCTTTTCAATGAAAAATCAAAATTTATTTCAAGGTGAAATATTGACTATTTCTAACCTTTTTTGGATGAGGTATGAAAGGGTGAATTATGAAGAGTAATGATGAACGGAAAAATAAAAGTGTCCAGGGATGGGAATCGAACCCACAATGTTCCGCTTACCGGGCAGATGCCATGTCCACTGGGCTACCCTGGAACGGAAAAATACTCATGCGGTGTAACTTCAAGTGTCGTTTTAGAATCACAGGCCGCAGGGCATTATATTTTCTAATGTATACAAAGCTTTACTGTCCATAGTTAGATTGAATACCATACCCAAGTTACAAGTAACAAGACCATCTTATTTAATATATAACAATGTCAAAAGTTGATTTGTATATATTTATTACTTAATAAATATTTATTATTTTCGAAACTATTATAGACGCGTATGATTCTTTTAAAAATTAAACAATTTCTACTGTCCTTACTGCAATGGAAAAATCATTGGTCATTCATCAGTGGTGAACCTTCCCAGCGGTTTCGCCAGTTTTTTCATAACAGATGGCGCGCTAATGCATCATTTATTATTTTTAACAGATTGGCAAATTTAATGTTTATATTTTGCTACTCTACAAACTTGCCTCGTTGGTATTTTATTTTTAAAAATTAAATTGTTCTTACTTTAAATAAATTACCGTTTCATCCTATTCTTCTTAATTTTCTACGTAACAAAATTTATAATTCTTTCTACGAATATATTTATATTTGTATTTAATTTGACGATTTTTATCTTTTGTTAAAATTTAATGTACTTATTTATTCTATTTTATCGCTCTATTTAAATATAATTATTCAAAGGACAGCTAATTAAAAAAAACAAATATTACGAAATAAATAAAAAAATATATTTAGAAAAAGGCATCTCCTTATCCTGCAACTGAAAGTTGCTGATGGCTGGCGCCATCTATCGGAATAAATATCAACTATTCTCGAGAATAGTTGATATTTATTCCGATAGATGGCGCCAGCCATCAGCAACTTTCAGTTGCACGATAAGGAGATGCCTTTTTCTTAATTTATGCACCTTATCCCAGTACAATGTTACATTTGTACTATTTTTTCAAAAAAATATGTTTTTTTTAATCATTCTTAAACTAGACAAATAATGTCGCTATAGAAATATAAAAATATCTTGTAAAAATCAAATTTGTTAATGCCACATCTCGTTCTTATATTAATTCTTTTTAAAAATAGAGCAATCCATAAATGAATCTTTTATTAAAAAAGCATATATTGGATCGAGAAATCATTTATTTTACCAATATTTCAGTTGGCTGAACGCCAACCTTTATTAAGGTAAATTAAATTTAATTGCCATCTATCGTTAAAATTTTACACAAATAAATTTACTGGCAATGTCTTTCTTTTAAATATCATCAAATATTATCTCTACAGACCATACTGCAATGATATTTGATATATCCATAGAAAATACAGGGTATACTCCAAACCAATCCAATACAATAGTAGAGCGGTCTAGACATTAATTTGGCGAAACCGCTGAGAGGGTTCACTACTAATGAGCGAAGCCCTCTCATTCAATAACTCATATCATTGCAGTAATGTCTGTAGAGATAATATTTGATGATATTTAAAAGAAACGCATTGCCAGTAAATTTATTTGTGTAAAACTTTATTAAGGTGTTATAACATATTTAATGTGTGTCAACAACAAACTCAACGCCACATAACGTCAACATAACTTAATTCTGTTGACGTTATGTGGCGCTGAGTTTGTTGTTGACACACTTTAAATATGTTATAACACCTTGATAAAGGTTGGCGCTCAGCCAACTGAAATATTGGTAAGATAAATGATATTTTGATCCAATATATGCCTTTTTAATTAAAAGAAATCATTTCTTTTATATAAAATATATACGAATTATAAAAAAATATGTCTCTAAAGAGATGTTCATTAACATTAATATTCAAAAGTGTCAAAGATATTTCATATCTATTATTATTAACAAAAGAACAAATGGTGAAATTTTCTTTATACAAATATATATTTTTCTCTGAAACTATAATTGAACTGTCTCATTATATTAAATATTCGGGATGCTTTAAAGAAAAATCTTTTTTCTTATGACGCTTTATCTAAACCTGATAAAATATTATAGGTAGAATATTTTAAGTTAATTGAAATTTTGCATGTGTCTGTGTTTTAAAATATAGATAATATTTTTTATATCACAAAACAATTCTTGAATAGCATTAAAATGAAAAATATAATAAAATTGTGACGGATAATGTTATTTACAGTCAAATATTTTAAAGAAAAGTGGAAAATAATTTATGATGTTTTAGATTTTAAAAGATTTCCATTTTGAATTTAAATTCGAATTGATTTTTTAACATTTTCATATTTTGTATTTTCGTGGTGGAAAATATTTTGGCAGGAAAAAATTAGAAAAAGATTCGTTTGATAAAAAGACATAAAATGAAAGTTTTAATTAACGTTTTAATATACTGATTTTTGAATAATTCAAATGTATATTTGAATAAATTAAAATCTAAATTGAAATGTAAAATACTTTTAAATGACATTTTTTAATGTTAAATATGTATGAATTCTTAAGAAAAGCATTTGAATCAATTCTAATTTTTATTTTCGAAATAAATATTTCACATATTCGGTACTTACTTTTAAAGATGGCTGTCTTCTAAAGCGTGGATCCGGTCGCAAAAATGAATAAATAAAGTTTTATGTTATTGCAAATGTGTCGAATTTTTATAATACCGAAAATAAAAAGTTTTATTATTTAATTAGTTTAATTTCAAAATATGTGCATATAATAATATGTTGAGATCCTGTCGACTCTCTGTAATAAGTTGGGAGATCCTGTCGACTCTCTGTAATAATGTGTTGAGATCCTGTCGACTCTCTGAGATAATATGTTGGGATCCTGTCTGTGATTAGGGATCCTGTCGACTAGCTGTAATAATGCGTTGAGGTTCTGGTTGGCCTGTTGTAGAACCTCGTCGACTCTCGCTATAAGTTGTGGCAACCGAGGGTCAAACCTGTAGTAACCGCGAGGGACAGTCAGGGGTGGAGAGTTTTCCCGTACCTCTCTGCACCTTGTAGGATCTTTAACAGTTCTCACAGGGTACAGGCAGTCGTGGTCGAGGCAGAGTGGAAAACTGGGGAATGTCCACACACACAAAAAACGAAGCGACACTGTTGAAAGAAAGTTCCTTGAATAGATAAAAAGCGAGCCAAGAGCAAAGATGGAGATCGAGAAGGGTTCTTACTGTTTTACATCGTCGATGAGTTGGTGACAACCGGCGACACGCAGATGGGGAACTGACTGGAACTGAAAAAAGGCTGTTGCTACGTGGGGTCCTATTTAAACAACTTTTTTGGACCAGGAAGGGACTAGGAAGTGGACCAGGAAGTATTGCCTTTCTGCACGTGTCCACACTGGCGCCTGTCTGGGCTTCCATCTAACTTTAGAAGTTACATTGTGATTCGCTCAATCTTGCTCTTAACTCAGTTTTTAATCCATTATATATTTTTATTTATTCATCCTCAGTACATTACATCTGGAGATACAAGGACACACGTCAATTATGCGTATAATTAGTTGTAGTTTATAATTAGTTCTATATACAACATGACAAGCTTGTTATACGTATTACATAATATAGGGTTATTGGTTTAAATTATCATAGATGGGCCCCGTGAGTGAAAGGGTTTATCCGGGTTTAAGCGGGTAAAGCCTCTCTAACACAGGTAAGTAATTAAAATTTATTTTAATTAATTAAAACTGTGAGGGAAAAGGGCTATAACAAGATGTTTATTTGGCTATATCTGAAAATTATAAAAATAAAGCTTATGTTTAATTTAAAAGTTATGATATTCATTATAAAAGAGAACTGTAGGTAAAACCTTTGTTTGCTAAAAAAAATAATGATGATGTTCTAAGAGATTGTTGTCGGGCGTTGGAAAGGGTTAGGGGTTGAAGAATATGCAATTGTAAGTGTTGCACAGACAATCAAATACTGAGATCCAGGTGCAAAGCGAGGATATAGACTTGTGCGTCTTCCTAGGCAATGTTTCACCTGTGATCCTGTATAAGGTTACAGTGCTTTGTCACAATTGTAGGGTTATTGGTTGAAAAGATGTTGAAGAAAAGAATTAATATGATTGAAAGGGGTGGTAGAGCCATGTGATAAGTAGAATTGTTGTAGCGACAGTAGGGTCTGACTTGACTTGAAATCAAAGGTTGATTGTGGTCCGCTAGAGCTGAAAAAAATTGAAAATTGAAAAAAGTGAACGCTTGGTGCATGCGTTGGTGATGTGCTCTGCGGATGATTGAAATAAACTTTTGAAACGTGTTCAGACCAAAAAGTCGAGACTTGTACTTCTGGGGAACGGTGTTCAAAGAGTTTGTTGAATTACGAAATCAAAAGAAAAATTGTCAAGCAGTACTGTCGTTTCTACGAGCAATGGCTGAAATAGATAGTGAAAAAAGTATAGGGAAGTGATTAGTAAGTAGGATTATTGAAAAACGATTGTTGTATGCCCGGTAGTTGCTGATAAATAAACATATAATAAAGTTATTTAAACAAAAATATAGTGAATAAAAAGATAGAAATATGATTGCGGATAACAACAGTATAAGTGGATAAGATCAAACATGTAATATATAAAAGACATAATAATGAATTAGTAATATATAAAAGATATAATAATGAATTAGTAAAATATAAAAGATATAATAATGAATTAAAAAAAATGATTATTGAAAGAATTAAATGTTTTGCTATTGTTAAAATAAAGCTGTTAAAATAATGTTGGAATAAAAATTTGATTATAATTGAAAAGTAAAAAAAAAATAAAAAAAATAATTATTCAAGATTTTATACAAAAAAATATAATATAATTAAAGGTTATTAATGATTAGATAAACAAATGGAGCAAAAAATGTCTCTTTTGAAGAAAAGTTAAAAGAAAACAAAAAATATTCGTTCCTGAAAAAAAAGAAAGGAACATATTCACACAATGTCTAGGTGTAGGTCCAAGATTATTGGTGTCTTTAGTTTGACCTATGGGGAGGCAATGTGACCCTATGTCGCTTTGGTCCGGTCTGAGAAGTTGGTCTTTGCCAGATCTTCCCGATTATATTATGTGAGACCAGACGGGGAGCGATCTTGATTCTTAAAATTGGATGGTATTGACGAAGATGATTGTAATATATAACAATAAAGGGTTACATTATATAAAAGATGGCGTTCTAGTTTAGAAAAAATATTCCATACTGGGCGTGAAAATAATGTAAAAGTTGTAAAACACACGATGATAATTAAAAGATATAAAGTTTAATGATATTTTTTTTCAATATTAAAATTCAAATTAATAAGTAAATTGGGTAATGATTGGTAAGCCAATCAGTTGATAATTGACAGGTTATTTGGTGGACACGAAAGTCTAGCATACCCTAGCGAACTGGAGGTGTCATGTTAACATCGCGGCTGCAATTGGTGTCCATATCAACATGTGTCATGTCCTTTGATGCCTACCGACATAGCTGGGTTGTTTATTTACGTAGGCGGTCCTTTGTTGCCGACCCTTTGTTACCGACTGTCACATGATCCCATGTCTGGCCTACGTCCCGAGTTGAGTTATCTCCTCTTGTCTGTTTGAAAATATAGTCTTCTCGGTGTTCGCAAGTGTTGTGTTTCGACGTTGTTGCGGACTTATTAAAAAAAATGTTATTCAATGATGTCAGGTTTAGATGTGAATAAAAGTGCGACTTTCCGACGTGGACACGTTTTGGTGAGGTGTCACAGGCATGAAGGCGTCTTGGGCCTGTTAAGTGAGAAAATTGTTGTGGTGCGCTGTGTAACACTAGTCGGTGAATTGTATGGAAAGGTGTCACGTGAAATCTTCGTTTTTGGTACAGCATCTAACCAGTTTCCGAAGGAATAACAAATTTATTAGTCATGGGTGGTGGTTGTACGAAACACATCGAGAATTTTCAGATTGTTATAGAGGTGGTATGTTTATCGTGAAGTCTTTGTGTTAGCGACGATATGGAGCTCGTGTGGCTCGAAATAGGACGTGTTGTTAAAAGGCGCGTTAATAGATGGTGGCCAATTGGAGAAAGTAAGGTGGAAATGTGTTGAAGTTCGTTCCGAGGGATGTGTGAAGTATTAATAATTATGCATGTAAAAAGAAAAGGACGAGGGAGTGTAGCTATGCTGGAATTTTTAACTTGTTTTGGGGAAGGACAGTTACATTTCTAGTTGTGCTTTTGAAGATAGTGTATCTTTCGATTTTTGTATTTTTTTAAAAATGCGTTTCACCTATGTTTATTAAAATTTGAACATTTTTTTTTTTTTTTTTTAAATCGTTGCTTATGGTAGTGCAAAAATTATACTTGTAAAAGGGCAATGGCATGATAGTGACTTATAATTTGAATGGGGCGTGTACATAAAATAGTGAACATAACAATGATTTTTTGCAAAGTTTTGTATATTTAATTAAGACATTGGTGTTTTTGGTATAAAAATAAGGTATTAAGAGAAACACACAAATAAGTTTAGAATTATGATTCGAGTAATTTAAATATAATATGATTTTTTTAAAACTGTAAGATTGCAAGTAATGAATTAAAATTTATAAGTTGCTTAAAATAAAGTAAAAATTGATAAATGAGGGTGTACAATATTTAAAATTTGAATTGAAATGCTATAAAAATGGTAAAATTTGATTTAAAAATAATTACAGTAAAAATAAACATTATATTTATGGAAAATCAAGTTGTTAGCATGTAGAAAGAGTTAAGTAGATTTTTTTAAAAACTCACAGTTTTTATGTTTGTTCAGTCAGGAGACTTGGTCTTTGGTTGTTGTCCTGATGACGTGGAAGGCGTCTTGTAGAGCTTGTAGAAGCTTGTGACTTCTGTTTGGCGATGGTGGCATGTCGTCTGGATGGTAGCGTTGTAAGGTCGAAGGTGGGTAACTTCTCACCGGCTTATTTTGCGGGATGTTCGGCTGTGTCGTTGAGGGGAAGATTGCTTGGTCGATTTGTTGGAATGGCGTGCTTGTTCCTCCATCTTGCTTCTTGGCTCTTTTCTATCTATCTGGACAGTCTTTTTACCTTCTTCGTTGTGGTCTCCTTCGTTGTGGTAATCCTGTCGACTCTCTATAATAATATGTTGAGATCCTGTCGACTCTCTGTAATAAGTTGGGAGATCCTGTCGACTCTCTGTAATAATGTGTTGAGATCCTGTCGACTCTCTGAGATAATATGTTGGGATCCTGTCTGTGATTAGGGATCCTGTCGACTAGCTGTAATAATGCGTTGAGGTTCTGGTTGGCCTGTTGTAGAACCTCGTCGACTCTCGCTATAAGTTGTGGCAACCGAGGGTCAAACCTGTAGTAACCGCGAGGGACAGTCAGGGGTGGAGAGTTTTCCCGTACCTCTCTGCACCTTGTAGGATCTTTAACAGTTCTCACAGGGTACAGGCAGTCGTGGTCGAGGCAGAGTGGAAAACTGGGGAATGTCCACACACACAAAAAACGAAGCGACACTGTTGAAAGAAAGTTCCTTGAATAGATAAAAAGCGAGCCAAGAGCAAAGATGGAGATCGAGAAGGGTTCTTACTGTTTTACATCGTCGATGAGTTGGTGACAACCGGCGACACGCAGATGGGGAACTGACTGGAACTGAAAAAAGGCTGTTGCTACGTGGGGTCCTATTTAAACAACTTTTTTGGACCAGGAAGGGACTAGGAAGTGGACCAGGAAGTATTGCCTTTCTGCACGTGTCCACACTGGCGCCTGTCTGGGCTTCCATCTAACTTTAGAAGTTACATTGTGATTCGCTCAATCTTGCTCTTAACTCAGTTTTTAATCCATTATATATTTTTATTTATTCATCCTCAGTACATTACATCTGGAGATACAAGGACACACGTCAATTATGCGTATAATTAGTTGTAGTTTATAATTAGTTCTATATACAACATGACAAGCTTGTTATACGTATTACATAATATAGGGTTATTGGTTTAAATTATCATATGCATACATTGAATTATAAATAAATCTACGCCACATCAAATGCTAAACATCTTTTGGTAAGTTGAAACAGAGTAGAATATGATTGATTACAAATTTTCAAATATAAATAATATCCATATTTTAAATGCATTATAAAATTATAATAGTATAAATTATATTTTTAAAATGTATTATATTCTTCATTTATACCGCTTTAATACCCTTTTCTATTTTTTTTTAAACAAATGTTTCAATTAATATTGATAAATTATTTTTGTGTGCCCTTTTAAGATAACATTTTACACTTTAATAACAATTATTTCATTTTAAACGATATTTTCGATTTTATTTGAAACTTTAGCAGTTATAGTTTTTCTTTTTCAAAATTTAAATTAGGGAAATGCTCTTTTATTTAAAGGTAAATTAGTTTATATTAGTACTCTTTTTCTTTCTGTTAAGGTAATTTATGACTTATAAAAACATCTTTTTGGATTCAATAAATACATTCTTGGTATTTCATGGTATAATATTGACATTTTATAGTTTACTAGACGGGTGACCCGGGCTTCGCCCCGGGATTGACCCGTGTGCATATCTACCCGAGTGATATATATTTAGATAATATTTTTTTATAATTGTTTGTTATTAGCATTATATATTTGTTTGCATCAGCATAATTTAATCTAATCTTTGATAGAGGGCGCTGTTCGTGAGCTAAGTAGAATAATTTGAATATATAGTTTTAATAATTGATTTATATATTTTTTAAATAGCCTATCGTCACCCCGTATTTTTTTACCCATGTATGGAAATTTTGGTTTGAATTAGTGAACTACTGCGAATTTGTATACTGGACATACAAACATTCATTTATATATATATATATAATAGCAAATATTTTAAGATTTTTTTTTAATTCGAAATTTAACAATGATATATAAAAGTGTAATATCGACGTTAAATGTTTTAAAAAAAACTACATTATAATTGTTTAAAACTTTAAAAATATAACTATTGCATTGATTTAAAATAGTTTCGAATTTTTAAATTCTAAAATATTTTTGATTTAAATTGAAAATTTATCCTTAAAATCTTCATATTTCAATAAAATAATCCCTTGTAAAAATACATTTCCCTGGAGGCCTGATATTTTTACTCCATCTTCGTATTTAATAACTTTTTATGTCTATTTTATTCCATAGAAATATTACTAACTTTTATATGATATGAATTTTTATATGTGAAATAATGAAATAGTATAAAATGGATATAAAAGGTGTTAAAGTGAGGAGATTTAAATATAAGATTTGAAAAAAAAAAAGTTATTTAACTTAAATTGATGGTATTTATTTACTAAATGTTATTTTTAAATCTCAATATGGTGGTATTTTACACTAAATGTAGTTTCAAACTTTCAAACGTTGATATTATATTAATTATATTTAATTTTTATTATTTTTAATCAATGCAATAGTTGTATTTTTTTAAAGTTTTAAACAATAAAAATATAGTATTTTGAAACATTTAACGTCGATATTACACTTTGATATCCCATTGTTAAATTTCGAATTAAACAAAAAAATCTTAAAATATTCGCTATTATATATACAAGTGCTATTATATATTTGATATGTCGTTGTTAAACCTCGATTCTTTTTAAATGTTAGCTATTAAAATATATACATATATAATGTTGATATTATACCATGAAATATCGTTATGAAACATTCAAATGTTCTTCTTACAATATAAACACAAAAATAAATGTGTCCTTATATATGCCATTAATTTCATAAATATAACAATCAGATTATCCATTGAATATCTTTAACCCTTTAAGCGCCAGGCAAGACGATGTATTGGTTTTATGTGACTTGATGCTCCTTTTCTCCTTAAAAAAATATAATGAAAATTAATTAATTGTATTTAAATCGTATATTCTTTTGCATTGTGTTTCATATGTTTGTATGAATCATAAAAGCGTTGATTTTAAAAAATAATAATAATTTAATGAATAGTTTGATGTCTTTTGAAGGCTAACAATAATCAGGAATGACCTTGAAAACGGCCGGCACCTAAAGGGTTAAAGCAATGCTTTTAAATGGCCCTCTCTCTCGCTCTTTTTATCTATTTATATCTATTTATTCCTATATTTATCATTATATTACAAATATTACAATTATTTAATTTCCAAAGCGCTATATCCCGCAAGGGATACTTGCGCCAAACAAGGAGAAAAGTTTATTTACATTATTCAACGCATGAAAACATTAGAGATCCAGATTTTGTAGAAAGTTTAGAATGTATTTACAAAATGAATTGATCTTTAAATATGATTTTTTTTATCGGAAATCAAATCGTTAAGTTTACAAACAACTAGTTCTCATTCTTCATTCTATAATCTTGAAATGCTGAGTAATCGATCAGTAGATGTCTTGAGGTTTGTTCCTCAATACAACAATTCTTTATAATCTTATTTATTCGCATTTATTAAATTCTGTATTTAACCTTATATAATCTTATATGCGTATTGTAATAAATCAGTTTCAATCTCAATCTCTCTCTCCCTTTCTTTGTATTCACACATTTTATATAATAAAATGAAAGATCAATAAAAATTCACAATGTTGTGTACATATTTTATTTAAATATATATTATTTCTAAAAATATACACAAGCTATTTTAAAATAAAGTGAACAACATTACACGTTTTGAATTACAAACGAATATTATAAAGCTACCAAAACCTTTCGCAATAAGAGAAAAGAGAGTTTGTTTATTATTATTATTTTTAAACATATAATAAGTGTTATAAAAAAAGGCATCTCCTTATCGTGCAACTGAAATTTGCTGATGGCTCGCGCCATCTATCGGAATAAATATCAACTATTCTCGTTGATTTTTAATTATTCCAGAATTGGCCAAATACCCATTCTTGATTAATCAAGAAAAGCTAACCACGGACACGTTTCGGGCTGTTGGCCCTCATCAGCGTGGTGCAAGCTGTAAGCAAGGAATAATTAAAATTCAACGAGAATAGTTGATATTTATTCCGATAGATGGCGCAAGCCATCAGCAACTTTCAGTTGCACGATAAGGAGATGCCTTTTTTTAAAAATAATTTATGCATCTTATCCCAGTACAATATTACATTTGTACTATTTTCTCATATAATGAAAGATTTTGATCATTTTATAATAGTATATCGTGGTGATGCTTATCTCCATGGTTAAACCTGAAGTCCACTCTCTCCAATTTTGTGATGGTAGTTATAGGCCTGGGGTCCTCTATTGTCAGTTCTGAGCATGATAAGATATGCTCCGGAGAAGCTTCTGCACTATTGTATTTCAAGCATTTATTGATAGTATATCGTAATTTGCTTATATTTTCAAAAATAATATAATAAATCATAATCAAAATATTTATTTTTAAGAAGAGCGCTGTCGTAATATATAATATATCTATATATATAAAAATGAATGTATGTGTGTATGTCCATTATGCTTGACCAAACCACTCATTGGAACGCCATGAAACTTTGGGAAGTTATTTAGTATAGCATTGGGAAGGTTTCTGAAAATAATTTCTTGAATATCCTTAGAGTTATTAGCAGATTTGTAGATTTAACTCGAAAGCAGCGCCCCCATTGCGACGATGTTAACAAGTTTTTTTATCTATAAGTTTTATTATCACTAAGTTTATTATCTTAAAGAAGATTTATCAAAAGTAATATTTTCTACCTATTAATTGCGCACAAGTCAAAGTTAGTTATATTGGGAGAATAGATAACGACACAATTGACATGGCAATTTATTTGAGACAAGAATAATGATACATTTCCAAGGCGAAGATACTATTTCTTTAACTTCCAATTACCGAGGGAACCAATTAATATTGATTTTATTCAACTTATCGAGTATTTTTCAAGGGACCGGGAAAAAAATGTTCACTTTATCGAGAGATTCATTAGACAAACCTTTAGTCGGGTAAAACCCGGGCAAAGCCGGGTACATTCGCTAGTTATATATAAAAATGAAATTACATTGTTACATAAAATTACAAAATAAAGATGTAAAATGCTGAATGTAATTTTATCAAAAGAAAGGTATTGGAAAATTGACTCGCGTGACACGCCAACGGCCCTCTGATGATAGACAGCATCATCAGAAATGCATTTAGTTCGAATATTATTAGCTGAATTTACTCTGTGTGAATTGGTAAGAGAGGACCTTGGTGTCAAGTTGGCGATACTTGGTTCTCTTTGTTTGTTCTCTTAGAAAATGTTTTTTTTTTGCTTATCCCTAGTACACGTGGTACAGGCCATGATAATCATGGTGGGTAGTTAGCGACTGCTTTTACTGTAAGTGCACCACATATCTACACATGTGAAAAGCAGTTCGACCTTACACTTACAAATGTGCCAGAGCCCCGTTTGGTTACTTACACTCGCTGGTGGGGTTGAAAATGTCTTATGATTGTTTTGTGTTTGTTATTAAAGTTTAAAACATATTTAAACTTTATATATTATATTCAATGAAGACCAAAATTACTTAAACATCACAATTAATTATATATCAAAACTACAAAACATTAAGCCATCTATTTTCAGTTTTGTTTTTGTCGCCGGTCAAATATTTTCATTTTCACAGACTAAATTTTATGAGATTAATTTATAAATTAAATATTATGCAAAACAAATAAACAACTATATACATCAATGATTAGCATTACTTATTTAATGAATATTAAAATTAAAAATATTATGTGCGTACGTGTTTCAATGAGATAGGTGTAGGTGTTAATATATTAGCTATATTA
Source organism: Cordylochernes scorpioides (assembly GCA_030710605.1). Classification (NCBI taxonomy): domain Eukaryota; kingdom Metazoa; phylum Arthropoda; class Arachnida; order Pseudoscorpiones; family Chernetidae; genus Cordylochernes; species Cordylochernes scorpioides. The sequence continues at coordinate 95,081,769 of CP092873.1, forward strand.
AAAGTTATTTAATGTTATTTGAAGGTATATATTGTTATGTCGTACCCAGACGCTGTTCGTGTTCTTTGTCTAATCCGGATGCCACAAAGATAGACACGTGAGTTCGAAGGGATGCAGCAAAAGTTAGCGCTTTGTTATACGTGGCACTAAACAGAAGGAATACAATTAGTGGAACTTGTCTTCAACTTCCCTGTCAGAAGAATTCTTGGCGTTGTGGATGTCACTCTTGGGAAACTTTCCACTCCACACTGTACATGTCCAGCCTAGACTACACCGGCTTGTAGGCCGCTCCGATGTCAGGTTCTTCTGGCACCGTCTTACAGGGTCATCCACACCTGGAGACAACTCCCAACGTCTTCTACTTGCCACAGATGTTGTAACGTCCTCGTATTTGTTGACGTTAATCAGCAAGAAGTATTTGGAAGTTAAAAGTCTTTATTTCTTTTAGGCTAACATCAGACATAATATAAATTATATCAGACATAAGTTTACATGTGATATATATTTGTTATATATTTTTAATAATGTTAGAAATAGATTCGACAACGTTGTGTTGTAAATATAAGATGTATTCGAATAAACTTTTTTCCATTTGTTTACCGCCTTCGATGTCACACCTCAAGTATGTACTTTTATTTTTATTGTGGGTTATATTATGTAATCTCATTCCAAGATAATTAAAACATTTAAAATCAACCCATACCCTATCATTTCAAATACAAGGCCCACTTTTATACACAACAATATTACAATAAGTCAAAAAGCAACTGTACAAAGTACCATCAGTAATAATAATGTGCTCACTGATAATTTACTATATAGGCATGCCAGCTGCCGTTACAGATGTGACCAGAATGCCCGTTGTCCTCTCCCCAAGCTGGAATGCTGTTTTTGGCGCTTCACACATGGCAGCTGGAGTCCACCCCTCTTTCCCCAACTTTACTCTGGAATCTTGGTCACCCATTCTAAAATATGTTACGATATTTGTTAAAATAATTGATTTTTAGGAAAATAATATTTTGTCCTCGTCAGAAGCGAACAAAAATCAAAACATTTGGCAAAGAGTTAAAAATTATCCTAAGGCTGCAAAGGCATTCTCAACGCGATATTTCAAAATTGTTCGCTCCTGACAAGGACAAAGGATTTTTGTCGAAACGTCGAGATAATAAAAAGATTTACTGGTCGAAGTATCTTTAATTTTAAGAATTATGAAAGCTGGCCAGGCAGCCTCTATCTTTACGATAAGAATTATAGCCTAAAAATAGATTTTTGCCTTTATATGGAATATAATTAATGAAAATTATTTCATTTATTCAGCGCTATGCCTTAATCAGAAATTAAAGAGAATTGATATATTTGAATATTTATACAGTATGTAAGGTATTTGTAGGGTTTCAAATTAAATATATAAAATGTATTGTGTGTGATTTATTATTTGTTTTGAATTTTTTGCACACACCAGCTTTGATAAACCCGGAATATCCCCTGAAGAAGTCGGTTTCGGACAATATGGCCTTAATCAGTACAGTAAAGTCTCAGTTTGACAGGAATTATACACATAAACTTCTAAAATCTTTCGAATTTCACAATTCCCATCAGAAAATTTAACAGTGATATCTATCAGGAAAATTTAAACTAAATGGGTTGAATTGTAAGGAAATTGTAAAAGAGCTCTAATAATTACCTTTATGCAAATAATCTCTATGTAAATAAAAAAAGAAACGAAACCTATTAAAAGCAAATAAAATTCAATACGAAAATGAATTTATCCAAATATAAAGAGAGCGTAATAGGAAAAATATATTCATAGGATACAAACGTTCAAATTCTATCTTCAAAATAAAATAGAAAATCCAATTATAGAAAACTTTATTAAAACAAACATTTGCAAAAAAAAAAAGTTGAATAAATATTTTAATTTTCTATTTAAAAACCACACAGACGATGTTTATAGCCTCCTGTTCTAAGAAAGGAAACCCCCGCGGCAACCATACAAAAGAATAATTAGATGCAGTGTGACCGAGTGAGTTTTTACGACCAGATCATTGAATGCCATGTGGGTTAGATTAAAGTTTAAAAGTGATTTACAACACTGCCAAAGTTTATATTGATTTTTGTTTGATGGGTTTATGAATGCTGGTTTTGAAGTTTATGGCAATATTTTTTATATATTTCAAAATTGCATGAATTTTATTTTTTACGATTTTTGGAGTTGAAAAATGTGTATATTCAAGCTTATATATATAATTATTTACAAAAGTACATAATTAAATTTTATTATTTATAGTGTAGAATATATATGGTAATTTAAACCAACAACCTCATATTGTATATAATATAACAAGATTGCCATGTTGTATTAACACCTCTGTAATAATTATACGCATGATTGACATGTGTCATTACATCATCATATGTAATGTACTTTGTACAAACTGAGGATAAATAAATAAAACTCTGTAATAGATTAAGAGTTATAGAAGTCCAACAACGTTTAAAAACGAGGCTTACAAGATCTCAGGACGTTGCCAGGAGTGTATAATGACATCTCTTCCAATCCACGCCTTTATAGAATCCGCTGAAACCCATTACTTCCTCTTGGCAAAGATATATAAGAACTCCACCCTAGCCGAAAACAAGTTACTTCACCATCAGCGGGAGCCCTCGTCACTTCATCTTCTGATGCTCGGCCATGCCGCAGATCAGTTAGAAAACTTCTTATCTCAACATCTTTCGCTCCTAGCTCGACTCTATCTGTTCACGGACTTTCCTAGTACATCTGTGACCCTTTTTTTTTTTTGTTGTTGTTGTTGTTGTTTTTTTTTGTGTGGTCATTCCCAAGTCTTCCACTCTGCCTCGACCACGACTGCCTGTATTCTGTGAGAATTGTTTAAAGGTCTTCCAAAGTGCAGAGAGGTACTGGAAAACTCTCCACACCCTGACTGTCTTTCTCGGTTACTACAGGTTTGACCCTCTAGGATACCACAGTATAGCGAGAAACCCTCAGGATATCACAGAATATATATATATTAAAAATAAAACTTTTAAGCACGAATATTTCTTTGAAAACAAAACAAATTTCTACTGTCTTTACTGCGATGATAAAATATTAGGAGGGCTTGGCCATCATTAGTGAACCCTTCCAGCGGTTTCGCCAGTTCTCCAGACCGCTTGAAGAGCTCTAATACTGTATTTGATCATCCTGCCTATATATGCAACACTGAAGGATGGAATCATAGAAATGGTATTTAAGCAAACTATGGACATAAGCTTTTAGGACAGTAGAATTACATATAAATATTTGCATCGAGCAATGCTTTTCCTCAGACAATAGAGACAAGGCCAATAAGGCAAAAGCCGCTGGAAGGGGTTCACCAATGATGAACCAGGCCTTCCCAATATCGTTTTAACGCAGTAAAGACAGTAAAAGGTTTATCTTAAAGATAGAGGCTGCCTGGCCGGCATTCATAGTTCTTCAAATTAAAGAACATTCGGCCTGTATAAACATTTTAATTTGAATTATTAAGGGAATAAAAATATTTATACTGGCCGAAGTATCTTTAATTTGAAGAAGTAAAAGGTTTGTTTTATTTTAAAAAGAAAAAGTCATGTTTAATTAGTGTTTTTATTATATAAATGACGCATTATGGCGCTTTTCAATAGAGTAATATTGTCACTAAATTTGCATATTGTAGGTATGTAAATAGAGAATTAATTAAAAGCAATTGTTTTGCTAATATGTAAATTAGGGAGAAATTTTTTTTTTTCCTTTTCTTTCAAGTTTGTTGAATATAAAACTTCATTTTTTCCCTCCCTATCTCTCTTTCAGTTTATAGGAAATTTAACTATAAAATTCCACTACGGTTTCACTTTGCGTCTTTTATATATAATTGCGACATTTTAACTAGGTAGCAAGCATTATAATCTAAATTATCTGGATATAAATATATATTTACATATTTTGGAGAAGAAAAATAAAGTTCAAAAGGTTTTTGAATGATTTATAAAAAGGATAAAGATTATCTCACGCAGAGGCTTTGGCTACTATGCGTCGTTAATGCGGAATAGAAAAAATGAAGAAATTAGAAGGTTAGAGTAGGAAAATAGCTACGAGAGAGATACCAACAAACCATGATAATATTTATTTAGAATTCGAACATCTTAGAGAAAAATATTTGGTTATTTCAAAGTATTTTCCAATTATATTTTTTAAAATAATTATTTATAAACAATACTTAAAATTATACCGCATAAGTTTCTTTTTCTATGAAAAATCAATATTTATTTTAAAGAGAAATATTTAATATTTCTAACTTTTTTGAATGAAGTATGAGAGGGTGAAAATATGAAGAGTAATGGCGAACGGGAAAAATAAAAGTGTCCAGGGGCGGGAATCGAACCCTTAACCTTCTGCTTACCGGGCAGGTGCCATGTCCACTAGGCTACCCTGGACGTTATTTCTCCGTTCGTAAATAATACTTAAAGTAACTTATAATACATTATAAAGGACTGCGGCGTATTAAGTATTGTTTATAATCACACGCCGCAGTCCTTTATAATATAATTATTTATATTTATATGAAAATATCTCTAGCGCAAATTGAAGAAAGCAAATAAATATTGTTTTAATATGTATATTGAATAGTGAAAACTTTAATGGTTCAAAGGGGTGAAACATATAAGTTTTAAAATATATAATCTACAAAATAATTAATATCAAATTAAAATTACTTTATACTTTACCATTTTATTACAGCGGTATGGTAAATTAAACTGGCGAAACCGCTGGGAGGGTTCACCACTGATGAGCCAGGCCCTCCCTTTAATTTTTCCATCGCAGTAAGGACAGTAGAAATTGTTTGATTTTTAAAAGAATCATACGCGTCTATAATAGTTTCGAATTTCAATAACAGATGGCGCGCTAATGCATCTTAATAAAATAAGTATTATATAAAGTTCGAAATAACAGTTTCAGATTTTATATTTATTTATATAAACCTTTTTATATTTAAACTATAATTAACAAAGTCGGTGGACGAGTAGGTAACACCCTCGATTCCCGACAGTCATGAACCAGGATTGAATCCCACGTAAACATTTTGTTTAATATGTGAACAACCATCATTTATTATTCATTGTTTCAATTATCATAAACTAGGTTGTTCTTGTTGAGCGGTACCTATTAATGTGATTTTGAACTTGGAACTTGAAAACTATAATTTGAAGTCGGTGGACAAGTGGGTAACACCCTCGATTCCCGACAGTCATGAACCAGGATTGAATCCCGCGTTAACATTTTGTTTAATGTGTGAATAACCTTCACATATTATACACTGTTTCAATTATCATAAACTAGGTTGCTCTTGTTGAGCGGTACCTAATAAAAAAATAAACCTATAATTTGTGCATTGATGGAAAGCTAGTGAAATGGCCCTCTATTCTAATCAATGTCACCGCTTTACCAGAAGTTCTGGGACCCAGGTGAAACTGGAACGCGATAATTTTTATAATTTAAACTATTAAAGAATAATATAACTCCGCCTTTACCGGTCCCAAGCCCGGATGAAAAAGGAGGAGGGGGAGCAGTAACAAGCTCACTAAAAAACCTGGGTTCAGCTGGCCCGGCTGATAGTACCCTGTAAGGGCTCCTAATCCAGGGATACAGGATGAGCAGCGTTTGTACTCCATGTTAGGAGCAGCTGCACATGGCGTCTGTTCCTCATGTCAGAGGCGGCCATTTCATATTGGAGCTAAGTCGGCACTGAGTAGTGCTCCCAGTCTTAATGACAAAGGCCATTCTACTTCACCCAGTGTGGAAATAAGAAAGAAGATAAAGAATAATATTATTTAACAATATGAATAGATTCATTTTTAAAATTAAATATTTTAAATAGTTAAATCCTTTCTTATAATAAGTTTATTTTATTAACTTTATAAAAACTTATTCCGAAAAGATTTTATTCTATTTTTATAAATGGAATAGACCAAAAATATAAATTATTAAATTATTCCTTAACTTTTTTTTTGCATTATATGTATATATTTTCACAGAATAAAATTTATCTATGAATCCAAGGGGACCAGTTTTAAATTTGAAAATAAAATATTTTTGTTTTTAATGAATTCTTCTTTTTTTAAAATATTTAATGAATATAGACACATATTAAACAAAATCTAAATTAAATATGCTTAAAATATATCTCCGTAATTAAAAAGTATCCTTTAAAATTGGGATTATTTTTAAATAATATTATTATAAATAGTAAATTGAATTTGAAGATTAAATTTTCTTAAAAAGACAGATTTTTTTTCTCATTTAACAATTTGTTGTTTCAAAGGTTAAATTTAGTTTAACATTTTTTAAAAAGGATATAGTAATGTTTTGCTTTAGGATCAAATTTAATTTTTCAACATTGGATAAAAAAAATCGTTTGTGTTCTTTTTATTTACAATATATTTAATAACAACCGTTTTTGTAACTCGAATCTAAGAATTAATCTTAAAAATCAATAAAAATCATTCGAGGATTATATGAGATTTTTGCTCGAAGGTAATTTTTGTAAAAGCTTTTAACGTCACGACGGGTAAATCTAGCGTTAATTATTGACAGGAATGAAAAATGATGATAAATATGAATAAAGTTATCTATTTATAATGATTTATCATTAAGAATGATAATGGAAATAAAATGACTTCTATAAGAGCCTCGTTTAAAGCGAATTTTATAGCAAATTTGTATACAAACGTCAAGTTATAATTATAGGTATTTTATAAACACAAATCATAAAAAGGTTTTATATATTTTGTTATTCTAAAAATTATTTATTATTTAAAATGATCAGAAAGGTAATGGTATTTATAAAATAAATTATATTTATAATATTTTAGTATAAATGTATAAACTCATGGACAAAACGTCAATTTAAAACGTTGATTTAGCCTGTTCGGCCAACCTATTTTCGCGGCCTGGTCGTTAAATAAAGGTGGTTGTTTAAGAGACATAGAATCGTTAAAAAAAAGCCTGATCATTAAATGTGGTTAAAGAGTTAAAGAGACTATATCGTTAAATAGGCGTGGTCGTTATACATACGTGGTCTTTAAAGAGGCGTGGTCGTTAAAGAGACGTGGTCATTAAAGAGACATGATTGCTAAAGAAACGTGGTCGTTAAAGAAACACGATCGTTGAAGAGGAGTGGTCGCTAAAGAGGTGTGGTCTCTAAAGAGGCGTAGTGGTTAAAGAGAGAGAGAGATTTGACCATTAAAAAGTCGTATATTCAACATTTAAAATATTACTCAATAAAAAATTCGAATATATTCGCTAATATTTCACATTAGGTTTGGTTATATTTTATAATATTATGCCTATATATATAATACGATTTCCTTTTTGGCATCTGCTGCAATAAGTATTGTTAAATATTCAAAAGTTCTGCGGTAAATTCTAATTTATTCTCTCGTCGACTAAGAAGATAAAATGGGAGGAAGAATATAATAGCGTTTTAAATATATAAATGAATATTTTAAATATTTATATTGTTTGAAAATCCTTTGTCAAAATATATTAAAATATATAATCTACATATATAAATGTATATATGCAAATATAGTTGATGATATGAGAATAAAAGTAAATAAGCTTATCTTTAAATAATGGTTTTCAAAGTAAGGATTTAGTCTTCTGCGCGTATTTTTTAAGCTAAAAAGTAAATTGATTCAAAATACACCTTATTCAGGAGATGAAGTAATTCAGATACTGTAAAATTTCGTTATTGTCAGATTTTCTGGGGGTTTTTTTTGCCAAAAGAGAAATATAATTAGTTTGGCGTTATGTCATAATTTTATTTTATAAATATAGGTAAAATATATGTGTTAAAATATGTGTTTAAAATCCTTTCATTTTATATGTATAGATGGCGTGTTATTGCTTTGTGTTAATTTATGCCTAACTGGCCTTGTCTTTATTGTTTGCGGAAGAGCATTGCTCGATGCAAATATTTAAATTTAATTCTACTGTCCTATAAGCTTATGTCCATAGTTTTCTTGAAAACCATTTCTGAGATTCCATCCTTCAGTGCTGCGTATATAAGCAGAATCGTCCAATACAGTATTAGCCTTAAAATGCTTATCAGATAGCATGTAGAAGGCGGAATAATTGTTACTACGTCCAATACAGTATTAGAGCTCTGAGAAGCGGTCTGGTGGATTGAATTGGCGAAACCGCTGGGAGGGTTCTCCACTAATGAGCCAAGCCCTCTCAATATATTTTTCATCACAGTAAGGGCAGTAGAAGTTTGTATTATGTATAAAAGAAACATTCGTGCTTTTAAAATCCTTTCACTTTATAAAATAAATGTGTTTCAGCAATCCTGGCAGTGCAGAAGATAGGAATGTGTATAGCCCTAATGTTTACATTTTGTTAATTTTGATATTCTCTAATTAATATGTTTGTAATTTTAGGTAAAGATAATAAAATATTATCTTAATTTGTAGTATGTTAAATAAACTACAAAATTGAAAATATGGAAATCTATGCCAATCTATAAATTTCATAAAAAATTAATGAGATATATAAATGAAATATAAATCTTGATTCTCTCTCAAAAAGAATCATACGGGTTGAAAATAATTTACATTTCTGATAACAGATTGCGCGGCAATACACATCATAAGTGGAGTTATAAATAAAAGACAAAATTCGCTTAGGGAGGAATTTATTTTTTATCACGACAAGCTTTCGGACATAACAGACCTTCTCCAGGTATAACTACGGCATTAAAACTCAGAAATTAAATAAATCCATATATATATATGAAAAATAATAGAAAAAAAAGTGGGTCAGGTGTTGATATTAAAAACAAAGTAGGCATATCCTGACTAAGAGCACATGTGCTTTACAGAAGGCAGAGCGCTATCTAGTGGAACAGAAATCAACTAAACATTGATTTAGCCTGTTCCCTGATATTTGGCCAACCCAATTTCTTGATAAATCAAGAAAAACCATCCACGAACGCGTTTCGCGCTGTTGGTGCTCGTCAGTGTGGAGTAGGCTGTAACCACTGCGACCAAAAAGATATTTGGTCCCAGAGGCTTCCTGAAAAACCAAGAAATATGTATTTGAGGCCAAACTTGCGTAAATACGCTTAACACATGAAAAAATGAAAGAATATTTTTTATCTTTCATTTTTTCATATATATATATATATATATGTTATATTAAGATATTATTTAAAAGTTATATTAAAATATTTTATTTAAAATTATAATTTCATAGATATAAATACTCTGTATAAATCGACCGCCAGAGGTCACGCTTTCTCTATAAATACTCATTGTTGTTGTTCCCCGATGGCCGACCCAAAACTTTGTAATTATGTAAATACGCATTGTTGTTCTTCCCCGGTTGGTCGGCTCAAACCTTTTGTATATTATGTAAATAAGTATTGCATTTTTATTCTTACGCCTTAAGCCAGGCAGTACTTTAATCAAATTATGTTCCTATATATTCCTTTATCACAATTAAAACAATCTCATATCAAAACTATTTTCATTATTTTACTTTTCAAGATTATAGCCACGACTGCATCACCAATATCATTTAGTACCAAAAAGAACCAGCAAATAATTCCATACCATAATCCTCAAGAAAATCAAAATTCTTTTTCTTTATATAAGATATATATATATACAAATAAGTAGTAAATATAAGAGATGGATATATGAAAATACTAATTAACATAATACAGTAAAATCATAAAACAATGGATGAATAGTTAATGTAGTATTGAGACTAAGTGTGATTAAAGGAAGGATACAAATCATATTAAGACCAAATACACCAATATTAATATCTGGGTAAGCTGTATGAATGATGTTGGGGAAAATTGAGTTTTTCTCTAACTCTGATTTCTATTCCATAACATCCTACGAAATCAGTTATAAAATAGATCGAATTTACTAAATTTTAAAGGGAGAGGTGCCCCTTTTGGTTCACGTAGGTATTATTCTCTCGCAACTTTATGTTAGAGTTTATTATTTTTATATATTTACGTTTATAGAAATAACGTTTGTACTTGTTTACCTTTGACATAATGCCATTTTTCTGTATATATTGAATCTTATGAAAACTTTGGCAAGTTTAGAGCTATTTGTACACATATTTATAAATCACTACTTCGTGTAAATAATTAAAGATATATATGTAAATGAAAAAAACGAAAGAAAAAAATAAAAGATAAAAAGATCAGGTGTTGAAATCAATAATAAAAATGGCATATCTTGACCAGGAGTACATGTGCTTTACAGAAGGAAGAGCGCCATCTGGTGGAACAGAAATCAACTAAACATTGATTTAGCCTGTTCCCTGATATTTGGCCAACCCAATTTCTTGATAAATCAGTTCGTGGATGGCTTTTCTTGATTTATCAAGAAATTGGGTTGACCAAATATCAGGGAACAGGCTAAATCAATGTTTAGTTGATTTCTGTTCCACCAGATGGCGCTCTGCCTTCTGTAAAGCACATGTGCTCCTGGTCAGGATATGCCTTTTTTTATTATATATGTAAATAATTCTAATATAGCACAATAGTCTGATAGACTTCGTGCTTCTGTAATAATAAAATTAAAAAAAAAAATAAAAAATTATTTTTATATATTTACCTTTATATAAATAACGTTTAAATGACAAGATTAAACTAAGCTGTTCTTTTATTTAACTTTCTTTCATCACAAGCTTATAACATGTTTTTAAAATAATCTAAATCCTGATGGTGAAAATGAATGTTGCTGATAACTTACTGCCATCTATCGGTAAATATATCAACTAATTGTTGATTATTTTTTTCAAAGTTGAGCAATAATATTATTCTTGAAATATCAAGAAAACCAACTGTGTACGCGTTTCGGGCTGTTGGTCCTCATCAGTGTCTGTAGGCTGTAAGTTTGAGGCTTACCATTGGGAGATTTTCGTCGCATATTTTTATTTCTAGAAAAGAGTATTTAAAACCAATTTGTTGGTTTTTCTTCATATTGTAAAAAGGATTAGGCCAAACAACAACAACAAATTGAAAAGATAGATATTATTCGAAAAAAAAACAATCCCCTGTATCAATATTGCAACGTGGAAAATTAGGGAAGAACAACAAATTTTTTCAGTCAAGAACAAACTTTTTTTTTTAACAACAAAAGCCTTTATTTAGGGTCACTGACCATATACAGGATTCACCAGAGGTATGCATAAGAACAAAGCAGTGAAACAAAGGAAACAACAATATAAACAGAAGAAAAAAAATAAAGGGAAAGAGGGAAGCAAGAAAAAACAACACAAAAAGAGTAGCAGTAAGAAAGTGAGGAGTGAGTGTCACTTGGCCTTCTTCTGAGATATGGACTTGTGGAAACCATAAAACGCCGTAGCAATATACTGCAAGAACAAACTGTGAATGATAAACAAAAGATAAGCAAAAGAGGGAAGTGTAAAGAGTATAGCAAATTATAAACATAAAAAAATTACTCTGTTAATAAATACTTTTGATACAATATTATGATGAAAATATCAGGTGCATTCTGGGATAGGTTTCCTTTTAACATATTTATTTACATATCTCTCTCTAGCTAACGAGCATAGAAGTCCTTCTGCAGGAGAAAAACACGGTTCAATAAATTGTCAGAAGGATAAGAGTTTAAATATTGTAGCAAAAGTATTTATTATTTTATTAACAGACTATAATTTTTTATGTTTATAATTCGGTACTCTGTAAACTTCCCTTAATTGCTTATCTTTTGTTTATCCTTTATAGTTTGTTTTTATCTTAAATAAATTGCTGTGTCATTCTGAAGTTTGTCTTTTGTCTTTCCTAATTTTCCACGTGAAAATATAATCAAAAATTATTTTACATAATTTCATAAGATATGCAAATTTTATATCTAGAGAATTTATATGAAATTATGTAAAATATTATTTTAATTATATATTAACTATTTTATATTAGGCGGCTGATTTCACACTAGCCTGTTCAGTGATTCGCTAACCTATGTACGGTGTGGCCACTGAACATGTGACGGACCTGGAGGGTGTTATTGGGTTCTGTGCTACCTGGAGTATAGAAGCTCTATCTATGCTTCCTTCCTGCGGTGAATCTGTATAAGACCCTGGAGGCTGTTGTTGGGTTCTGTGCTACCTGGAGTATAGGAGCTCTATCTATGCTTCCTTCCTGTGGTGAATCTGTATAAGACCCTGGAGGCTGTTGTTGGGTTCTGTGCTACCTGGAGTATAGAAGCTCTATCTATGCTTCCTTCCTGTGGTGAATCTGTATAAGACCCTGGAGGCTGTTATTGGGTTCTGTGCTACCTGGAGTATAGAAGCTCTATCTATGCTTCCTTCCTGCGGTGAATCTGTATAAGACCCTGGAGGCTGTTGTTGGGTTCTGTGCTACCTGGAGTATAGAAGCTCTATCTATGCTTCCTTCCTGCGGTGAATCTGTATAAGACCCTGGAGGCTGTTGTTGGGTTCTGTGCTACCTGGAGTATAGAAGCTCTATCTATGCTTACTTCCTGTGGTGAATCTGTATAAGACCCTGGAGGCTGTTGTTGGGTTCTGTGCTACCTGGAGTATAAAAGCTCTATCTATGCTTCCTTCCTGCGGTGAATCTGTATAAGACCCTGGAGGCTGTTGTTGGGTTCTGTGCTGCCTGGAGTATAGAAGCTCTATCTATGCTTCCTTCCTGCGGTGAATCTGTATAAGACCCTGGAGGCTGTTGTTGGGTTCTGTGCTGCCTGGAGTATAGAAGCTCTATCTATGCTTCCTTCCTGTGGTGAATCTGTATAAGACCCTGGAGGCTGTTGTTGGGTTCTGTGCTACCTGGAGTATAGAAGCTCTATCTATGCTTCCTTCCTGCGGTGAATCTGTATAAGACCCTGGAGGCTGTTGTTGGGTTCTGTGCTACCTGGAGTATAGAAGCTCTATCTATGCTTCCTTCCTGCGGTGAATCTGTATAAGACCCTGGAGGCTGTTGTTGGGTTCTGTGCTACCTGGAGTATAGAAGCTCTATCTATGCTTCCTTCCTGCGGTGAATCTGTATAAGACCCTGGAGGCTGTTATTGGGTTCTGTGCTACCTGGAGTATAGAAGCTCTATCTATGCTTCCTTCCTGCGGTGAATCTGTATAAGACCCTGGAGGCTGTTGTTGGGTTCTGTGCTACCTGGAGTATAGAAGCTCTATCTATGCTTCCTTCCTGCGGTGAATCTGTATAAGACCCTGGAGGCTGTTATTGGGTTCTGTGCTACCTGGAGTATAGAAGCTCTATCTATGCTTCCTTCCTGCGGTGAATCTGTATAAGACCCTGGAGGCTGTTGTTGGGTTCTGTGCTACCTGGAGTATAGAAGCTCTATCTATGCTTCCTTCCTGCGGTGAATCTGTATAAGACCCTGGAGGCTGTTGTTGGGTTCTGTGCTACCTGGAGTATAGAAGCTCTATCTATGCTTCCTTCCTGCGGTGAATCTGTATAAGACCCTGGAGGCTGTTGTTGGGTTCTGTGCTACCTGGAGTATAGAAGCTCTATCTATGCTTCCTTCCTGTGGTGAATCTGTATAAGACCCTGGAGGCTGTTGTTGGGTTCTGTGCTACCTGGAGTATAGAAGCTCTATCTATGCTTCCTTCCTGCGGTGAATCTGTATAAGACCCTGGAGGCTGTTGTTGGGTTCTGTGCTACCTGGAGTATAGAAGCTCTATCTATGCTTCCTTCCTGCGGTGAATCTGTATAAGACCCTGGAGGCTGTTGTTGGGTTCTGTGCTACCTGGAGTATAGAAGCTCTATCTATGCTTCCTTCCTGCGGTGAATCTGTATAAGACCCTGGAGGCTGTTGTTGGGTTCTGTGCTACCTGGAGTATAGGAGCTCTATCTATGCTTCCTTCCTGTGGTGAATCTGTATAAGACCCTGGAGGCTGTTGTTGGGTTCGGTGCTGCCTGGAGTATAGGAGCTCTATCTATGCTTCCTTCCTGTGGTGAATCTGTATAAGACCCTGGAGGCTGTTGTTGGGTTCTGTGCTGCCTGGAGTATAGGGGCTCTATCTATGCTTCCTTCCTGCGGTGAATCTGTATAAGACCCTGGAGGCTGTTGTTGGGTTCTGTGCTACCTGGAGTATAGGAGCTCTATCTATGCTTCCTTCCTGTGGTGAATCTGTATAAGACCCTGGAGGCTGTTGTTGGGTTCTGTGCTACCTGGAGTATAGGAGCTCTATCTATGCTTCCTTCCTGTGGTGAATCTGTATAAGACCCTGGAGGCTGTTGTTGGGTTCGGTGCTGCCTGGAGTATAGGAGCTCTATCTATGCTTCCTTCCTGTGGTGAATCTGTATAAGACCCTGGAGGCTGTTGTTGGGTTCTGTGCTGCCTGGACTATAGAAGCTCTATCTATGCTTCCTTCCTGTGGTGAATCTGTATAAGACCCTGGAGGCTGTTGTTGGGTTCTGTGCTGCCTGGAGTATAGGAGCTCTATCTATGCTTCCTTCCTTTGGTGAATCTGTATAAGACCCTGGAGGCTGTTGTTGGGTTCTGTGCTGCCTGGAGTATAGGAGCTCTATCTATGCTTCCTTCCTGTGGTGAATCTGTATAAGACCCTGGAAGCTGTTGTTGGGTTCTGTGCTGCCTGGAGTATAGGGGCTCTATCTATGCTTCCTTCCTGTGGTGAATCTGTATAAGACCCTGGAGGCTGTTGTTGGGTTCTGTGCTGCCTGGACTATAGAAGCTCTATCTATGCTTCCTTCCTGTGGTGAATCTGTATAAAACCCTGGAGGCTGTTGTTGGGTTCTGTGCTGCCTGGAGTATAGGGGCTCTATCTATGCTTCCTTCCTGTGGTGAATCTGTATAAGACCCTGGAGGCTGTTGTTGGGTTCTGTGCTGCCTGGACTATAGAAGCTCTATCTATGCTTCCTTCCTGTGGTGAATCTGTATAAGACCCTGGAGGCTGTTGTTGGGTTCTGTGCTACCTGGAGTATAGGAGCTCTATCTATGCTTCCTTCCTGTGGTGAATCTGTATAAGACCCTGGAGGCTGTTGTTGGGTTCTGTGCTACCTGGAGTATAGGAGCTCTATCTATGCTTCCTTCCTGTGGTGAATCTGTATAAGACCCTGGAGGCTGTTGTTGGGTTCTGTGCTACCTGGAGTATAGGGGCTCTATCTATGCTTCCTTCCTGTGGTGAATCTGTATAAGACCCTGGAGGCTGTTGTTGGGTTCTGTGCTGCCTGGAGTATAGGGGCTCTATCTATGCTTCCTTCCTGTGGTGAATCTGTATAAGACCCTGGAGGCTGTTGTTGGGTTCTGTGCTGCCTGGAGTATAGGGGCTCTATCTATGCTTACTTCCTGTGGTGAATCTGTATAAGACCCTGGAGGCTGTTGTTGGGTTCTGTGCTGCCTGGAGTATAGGAATTCTATCTATGCTTCCTTCCTGCGGTGAATCTGTATAAGACCCTGGAGGCTGTTGTTGGGTTCTGTGTTGCCTGGAGTATAGGGGCTCTATCTATGCTTCCTTCCTGTGGTGAATCTGTATAAGACCCTGGAGGCTGTTGTTGGGTTCTGTGCTGCCTGGAGTATAGGGGCTCTATCTATGCTTCCTTCCTGCGGTGAATCTGTATAAGACCCTGGAGGCTGTTGTTGGGTTCTGTGCTGCCTGGAGTATAGGGGCTCTATCTATGCTTCCTTCCTGCGGTGAATCTGTATAAGACCCTGGAGGCTGTTGTTGGGTTCTGTGCTGCCTGGAGTATAAGAGCTCTATCTATGCTTCTTTCCTGTGGTGAATCTGTATAAGACCCTGGAGTCGGTTGTTGAGTTATGTGCTACCTGGAGTATAGGGGATCTATCTATGCTTCTTTCCTGTGGTGAATCTGTATAAGACCCTGGAGGCTGTTGTTGGGTTCTGTGCTGCCTGGAGTATAGGAGTTCTATCTATGCTTCCTTCCTGTGGTGAATCTGTATAAGACCCTGGAGGCTGTTGTTGGGTTCTGTGCTGCATGGAGTATAGGAGCTCTATCTATGCTTCCTTCCTGTGGTGAATCTGTATAAGACCCTGGAGGCTGTTGTTGGGTTCTGTGCTGCCTGGAGTATAGGAGCTCTATCTATGCTTCCTTCCTGTGTTGAATCTGTATAAGACCCTGGAGGCTGTTGTTGGTTCTGTGCTGCCTGGAGTATAGGAGCTCTATCTATGCTTCCTTCCTGTGGTGAATCTGTATAAGACCCTGGAGGCTGTTGTTGGGTTCTGTGCTGCCTGGACTATAGAAGCTCTATCTATGCTTCCTTCCTGTGGTGAATCTGTATAAGACCCTGGAGGCTGTTGTTGGGTTCTGTGCTGCCTGGAGTATAGGAGCTCTATCTATGCTTCCTTTCTGTGGTGAATCTGTATAAGACCCTGGAGGCTGTTGTTGGGTTCTGTGCTGCCTGGAGTATAGGAGCTCTATCTATGCTTCCTTCCTGTGGTGAATCTGTATAAGACCCTGGAGGCTGTTGTTGGGTTCTGTGCTGCCTGGAGTATAGGAGATCTATTAATGCTTCCTTCCTGTGTTGAATCTGTATAAGACCCTGGAGGCTGTTGTTGGGTTCTGTGCTGCCTGGAGTATAGGAGCTCTATCTATGCTTCCTTCCTGTGGTGAATCTGTATAAGACCCTGGAGGCTGTTGTTGGGTTCTGTGCTGCCTGGAGTATAGAAGCTCTATCTATGCTTCCTTCCTGTGGTGAATCTGTATAAGACCCTGGAGGCTGTTGTTGGGTTCTGTGCTGCCTGGAGTATAGAAGCTCTATCTATGCTTCCTTCCTGTGGTGAATCTGTATAAGACCCTGGAGGCTGTTGTTGGGTTCTGTGCTGCCTGGAGTATAGGAGCTCTATCTATGCTTCTTCTTGTGGTGAATCTGTATAAGACCGGTGGTCTTAATAAAGCTGTATGTATATTTTAACTTTTATCCTTCTGGTGATTTATTGTGTTTTCTCTTTTAGAAGGACTTCCATGCCTGAAAGCTATAGAGACATTTGTGAATAAACAATTTTAAAACGAAAATTATTCCTGGAGGCTTGATATTTTCACCTCTTAAGATAGATTATATATTTCCCGATAGATGGCAGTGAGTTATCATATATCAATTGATCCATAGCTCTCTCTATCTAATCATAATCCATTTGGAGAGCTTTACGTTCAGAATGGAGTTCGACCAGAAAGCTAAAGAAGTGCTCGATTCCATGTGGAAAAAGTACAAAGAGGTATTTCAAAAGAAGTACTTTGTCAAGGAAGAGGACGCATGTCGGCAGAAGCTGTGATAAGCGAGTTAAACCTGAGAATGACTTCTGAACCCGACATGATTGATGAACTTTCAGACCTGTATTCATTTGAGAAATTAGGATATATTTCCTTCTAAAGCATCTTTAAAGCATCAGCATCTCTTTATCTCATTATATCATAATATTGAAGCTGTTGAACATATAAATCTCCTTCTTATTCTTTAAGAAAAACAACGTTAAATATACATATAAAATGAAAGGATTTAAAAGCACGAATGTTTCTTTTATACATGATACAAACTTCTACTGCCCTTACTGCGATGAAAAAATATATTGAGAGGGCTTGGCTCAGAAATGGTTTTCAAGAAAACTATGGACATAAGCTTATAGTTGAAAATAAGACACGCTATATCCGATCTGGATAATTGCACGTGAAACTATTTACAATAATTCATATTGTAGTATAGAGAGAGGTAACACATTTATTAAAAAGAAAATAAACAATTAAGAGCATTAAATAAACATATACATTAAACAAATAAGCAACAACATTAGCAGATAGAAGAAATCGCAAGGTAGTTACTTACAATATGTTAAACAATGATGGAAGTTGATTTAATAAAGTTATCTGTAATAATTAGTATCGTGGAGAGAGAGAGTTGATAAAGTTGAGCTATTTACAATGAGTTATATTCTAAAGTAACTTATTAATTATTTACATTTATGTAAATCAAGTCGCATAGTAGTGTAGTTCCTCAAGCTGCATGAAGCTGTAAATAGTTACTTTTATTGAATATAGATGGGGCGACAATACCTTACATTTAATTAAACTACGCCTTTTTTAGTTTATATTAGAATTATATTTTAATATTAAATTTTACCATTAGATTACTCTTTTAAAATATCAATTTGTTCGTGTGAATTTTTAAAAAAATATCACTTCAATTATTAAAAGACACTCTTTAAACGTTATCCTTTTATTTAAAAAAAAATTACAAATTCAAACTTATTTTTAGTTGTTTTTTTTTTTCATATATGAAACGCGAATTTAAAATTCGATATTACAATAATATCTATTATGAAAAAGGCATCTCCTTATCGTGCAACTAAAAGTTGCTGATGGCTTGCGCCATCTATCGAAATAAATATCAACTATTCTCGTTGATTTTTAATTATTCCAGCATTGGCCAAATACCCATTCTTGATTAATCAAGATTTATTCCGATAGATGGTGCAATCCATCAGCAACTTTCAGTTACACGATAAGGAGATGCCTTTTTCATAATAGATATTATTGTAATATCGAATTTTAAATTCGCGTTTCACAATAATATCTATGTGTGTGTGTGAACAAAAATAGAAATATATTAAAAATAACATCTCGCAACTCTGCAATTATAAATATCAGACGACATTAACTAAACATCTGAATTTAATTAATTCTATTTATGAGAAAAGTTCTGTGTGATTAAATATAAATATTTAGATTATATTAAATATCTAAAATATATTTTGTTTAAGAATATTATATTTAATACGACCTCTTTAAATATGTTATGTAGATCTTAATTAAATATATATTTAGAATGCCTCTATTTTAGGAGGTTAATGTATAATATGTGAAAAGATTAGAAGAGTTGGTGTATATATAGAAGAAGATAATAAATTCGAAGATAATGTTTGTCAAATAGTGCAGTAAGTAAGTTAGTAATATCGTCTGTTATTGTAGTTAATGGAGGTAGGTAGGTACGTCTGCTTTTATTGTTAGGCCTATAGGAGGAGAAGAGAATTATGGGAAGGAGCCCCAATCTCGTCGTCTGTCCATTAATTCCGATGGAATGTGGTCTAATTTGACCAAAATTATCGCGCTCCACTTTATTTGCTCACTTTCTTTCTATTCGTGAAATAAATTTGTAAGAACATTTTTTATTGGACTTTTTGGTTAAAATATTATTATTTTTGGCGTTTTAAATGAAAACTCTTAAATTTTATTGGTCACTAATTAAAGCTATAAAGAATGTAAATTTATTCCGTTGCATGTTTTTTGTTTTTGTTTATAAAAGTGTTTTTTTATGTGAATTGTAATGTCTCTTTATGTATATTAGTGTGAAAAAAAATTCTAAGAAGAGGGGGGGAGGTGCAATTTTAAAACATTTTTTTTACCTAATTTTGTTTTAAAATACAGAAAGTTTGGAATATATATAAGAGGTGAATATATATTTAAAACAAAATAGAGGCGTATCCTGACCACTCTCATGATTATTTTCTGAATGTAGAGCGCCATTTAGAGGAATAAAAATAAACTAAACGTTGATTTAGATTTGTTCCATAATAATGCTTATGTGAGAGGTCAGGATACGCCTATTCTGTTTTTTAATATAAACACCTTACCTTTTTCACAGGTTAATTTACACTCATGGACAGAACTTAAGGAAGTTGTACCTTTCAGCATGTATATCGGGATTGAGACAATAACTCTGAAAGATATTACAGTGACCTTTATTGAAGAAAAACGAGGTAACTACACTCATGGACAACACTTAAGGAGGTTGTACCTTTTAGCATGTATATCGGGATTAAGACAATAACTCTGAAAGATATTACAGTGACCTTTATTGAAGATACACGAGATAACTACACTCATGGACAAAACTTAAGGAAGTTGTACCTTTTAGCATGTATTTCGGGATTGAGACAATAACTCTGAAAGATATTTCAGTGACCTTTATTGAAGACATACGAGATAACTAATTATGAACAACCTCTATCTTCTTGAAAGAAATAGACGACCGGCGACATCAAAGACTTTCCACTTCCATAATATTTGTCCATGAGTGTATGTTAGGTTTCAGATCTTGTAGTGAGACTTGTAATTGATTAAATTTCTTCCTTATATCAGCTGGAGAAGATGAACGTGAAGTTACCATCACAGTAAGATAGGATGTCCCAAGAACGTGGGACAGCGGGTGTGCTGTGGAGACGTGGATTTGAAACGTGACGTCGAGGTGGGGAACTCGCAGAATGTTTCCACAAAGTAGCATTGATCTCCGATATTGGTCGATGAATCGAACGGTGTGTAGTTCACGTGAAGTAGTTAGTTGGTTGTAGGTCTTTGTTGTCGTGTAGTTCATGTCTTTGTAGTGTCTGGCTAGTATAGTATTGTAGTCAATGTCTTTGTAGTGTTTAGATAGAATGACATCGTAGTCAGGTCTTTGTAGTGTTTATATATTGACTTTTTTATAGCTATTGTAGCTGAAGTCAATACTCTAGTAGAAAACGTCTACTAACTACATCTGGTGTTGTTTGAACATCTTATAATGCTTTCTCTCACACCTTACTTCAACTGGCTAGATGTCATCTACTGTCCTACCAACGGTATAAAGACCACCAATCTACAGTACTGACAACACTTCAACAACCACATCACTCACAGTTATCTACAAGACAGACAAAGTTGGAACAACATCATTCATGCCTACCAAGTCGTTAAAATCGCTACTGGAGCTGCAGGCGTATCAGGCCCCTCATCATCGAAGCCTTCAGTGTCCTCGGGCGACCCCCTGACTTGCGGGCCTGGATTTTCGGGTCTGCCCTCGAAGATGACGACTTGGCCATCCTGGCGTCTGCCAAATCCATCATCTACCTTCGTACAGGTTGGGCTGACCACCCGCTCATCGCCTGGGAAAGAAGGCTCACTCGCCGGGGCACATCCCCCGCATGATAATCTATATTTTAGTTTATTTATTTCCATTTTAATGTAAATTATTGACAAGAAGTCAATAAAATTCGTTTCAATTGTCAATTGTCCAAGTCGCCAAAGGTTTGTAGTACTGTAGACAGTTTCCCTTTCTACCATATACGAGATGTGTTCAAAAAGTATCGCGAATTTTGAATTTTCGCGGGTTACGTATATTCGAATTTCGATCTTTTTGTGGCTTTATGTTGGTACTCATGTCTCTCACTTATGCCGACAAGCTCGGCCATTTTGAATGTTCACTTAATTGTTGACAGCTGCTTTGCTTGCAGGTGTTTTGGATCGTCTTCGATTTTTACCTATTTAAAAAATGGATCGAAGAACCTGTATCAGATTTTGTGTGAAAAACGAAATTAAGTGCGCGGATGCATTCCGAATGTTGACTGTGGCATACGGAGAAGCTACCTCGGACCGAAGCAACGTTTATCGGTGGTACAAAATGTTCTCAGAAGGCCGAGAAGATGTGAACGACGAAGAGCGTGCCGGACGCCCGAGCACTTCAACAACAGACGAAAAAATTAATGAAGTGGAGAAAATGATATTGGCCAATCGTCGAATCACCGTTAGAGAAGTTGCTGAGGACCTAAATATATCGATTGGCTCGTGCCATTCGATTTTTATCAATGATTTGGGCATGAGACGGCTCGCCGCGAAATTCGTACCAAAATTGCTCAATTGCGACCAAAAACAGCATCGCATGAACATTG
The DNA here is from genome assembly GCA_030710605.1 of Cordylochernes scorpioides. NCBI lineage: Eukaryota > Metazoa > Arthropoda > Arachnida > Pseudoscorpiones > Chernetidae > Cordylochernes > Cordylochernes scorpioides. The sequence continues at coordinate 95,103,484 of CP092873.1, forward strand.
CTAATGAGATGTTGGACTCTGTCCGCGACGACCCAAATTTGCTCCATAGGGTCATAACTGGTGACGTAGCGTGGGTTTATGGTTATGACGTGGAAACCAAAGCTCAATCATCTCAATGGAAGCTGCCGCACGAACCAAGACCGAAAAAAGCGCGCCAAGTTCGGTCGAATGTGAAAGTTTTGCTGACAGTTTTCTTCGATTGCAGGGGCGTGGTGCATCATGGGTTCTTGCCACAGGGTAGAACGGTCAATAAGGAATATTACCTGCAAGTTATGCGCAATTTGCGAGAAGCAATCCGCCAGAAACGCCCGAATTTGTGGAAGAACAAAAATTGGCTTTTGCACCACGATAACGCCCCTGCTCACACATCGTTGATTGTGCGCGACCTTTTGGCCAAAACAACACACTAATGATGCCGCAGCTACCGTATTGCCCAGATCTGCCCCCCTGTGACTTTTTCTTGTTCCCTAAACTGAAGATGCCCATGAAAGGACGACGGTACGCTACGCTTGACGAGATAAAGACGGCATCGAAGGAGGAGCTGAAAAAGATTTTAAAAAATGATTTTTTGAAGTGCTTCGAAGATTGGAAAAACCGTTGGCACAAGTGTATAACATCTCATGGGGATTACTTTGAAGGGGACAAAATAGGTATTCATGAATAAATAAATAATTTTTGAAAAAACACAAAGGTCGCGATACTTTTCGACCGAAGATTATTTTCGACCGCTCTGATTGGTTCTCTACAAACACGTGACATTAATAAGCCAATCTCTCACTGTTGATTTCACTAGCCAATCAGCGTGAGATATTTTTTTCTCACAGTGGTTGCATATTGATCAACAAAATATTATATTCAATAATAGATCGTGGGTTTGAATTTCGAAGTTTCTCTTTTTGTTGTTGTTAACCTATAAAATGTTTTTTTTTTTTTTAGAGTTATTTCATTTTCCCCTTTATTACAAATAAATTTATTACAAGGATGTATTTGGGTTATATGAATATTTTTAATATATCTGTATTTTATGGGATTGGTCATATTTATCTCTGATTCTGTAATGGGGAGTTTTGAATGGTTCAAATACTCTCTTCTTCTTCTTCCTTATCTCCACACTGGGTGAAGTAGAATGCGCCTGCCTTTGTCATTAAGACTGGGAGCACTACTCAGTGGCAGGCCGACTTAGCTCCAAAATAAATGGCCGCCTCTGACATGAGGAACAGACGCCATGTGCAACAGCTCCTAACAAGGAGTACAAACGCTGCTCATCCTGTATCCCTGGATTAGGAGCCCTTACAGAATACTATCAGCCGGGCCAGCTGAACCCAGGAGGTGGCAAATACTCTCTGATGTTATTAGATAGGAAAAAAAACAATAGAAAAAAAAAGAGTCAGATGTTGATGTTAAAAATAATGGAAAAACATATCCTAACCATGAGATTAGATTATTAGATACGTGAAGTAAAATATTATAATTTTTTTTATGGTTTAATTGTAGCGTAGAAATCAAGTCTTTGTATATCTGGAGATGTGAAAGTATTTATTGATGACATTACGGCGACTAGACGACAAATATTAACAAGTCAACCAAACTATCTACAGCTAGAGAATATTGAGCAAGCAGATTAGGTAACTAAATGATGATTTTACAAATATAAATTAATAATTCTGTTTTAAATATTTTCATTGAATAAAATTATATTAAATTATAAAATATTTCTTCGCCACAATATAAACACTTACCGTATAAATACCATGTTAAAATGGTAAAAGAACGATATAGTTTTATTAATAAATATATATATATTATATAATCTAAAATACAAATATTTTATTTTTTTTAAAAACATATATTTTATTTTTTCATTCATTGACTGTTCTGCATTTTTGACCATATATTCAAAAAAATATCACTTTTAATTAGTATTGTTGTAAATATGTATATTTAACCCTATCTATCTTTTATCCACGATTATAGAATTCATTATATAAATTCTATATTCCTGTGATATAAATAATTTTATGTATATTTTTTTACTTCAAGAGATTCAAAAATAAAAATCTGCTTGAAAGGTAAATAATTATTTTTATTTTTCCACGACTGCACCTCTTTTCAACAATCAAACACACAAAAAATTTCTAATCATAAGTCGACAGGATTCAAAGTCTGGAGACGGCCCTTTTCCACCGGCGTTCCAGATCCCGTTAAGCTATTTTCAACTTTTATGGCCATGGTTAGCCACTCCGAGGGCTGCACTGCGTCTATTGTAGCCAGGTAGGGCTTGTATTTTGTTTTTATTCCCTCATTTAATAGCTCCACTATGGAGGTGAGGTTCAACTCAACACTGTTTATCAGCTGCATTTTTCTGTGAAAGTATTGAGTGACTGTTTCATGTTCCTCTTGGGTGATCTTCATCATTTCCACCAAGGGTGTCAGTTTGACTTTCTGGAACCTGATTATTAGGCTTTCTTTTAGTTTACTCCAGTCCTCAATGTTGCAGAGGCTTTCGAAATAATAGGTCAAAATCTCATCCTGTAGGTAGTCTGATAGATGAAGCACCTTCCAACCGTTATCAAACCCGTAGGAGTCACTCTTTCTTTCAAAATTTGTAATCCACGTTTTAATATTTAGACTATTATTATATTTTACAAATAACTTTTTTCTTTATATAAGAATAGTCGACAGGATATCTGAAACTTGTGTGAACAAAATGGCAAAATCAAAACTAATATGCAAATCTTCTACAATCTACTATAGCCATCTCAACCAAAAATAACTTTTCCAATCAAAAATACCGATCTTCAATCAAACATGGCCCAATTCAAGCGAACATAGACATCCCTAATCAAACATAGCCTTCCTCACAAGCAAACATAGCCATCTGTACAAGAAAACATATTCTCCACAAGCAAACAGCCATCTCCGAAAATCAACTCCACCCATCCTCTGCAACACCAGTCATCTCCATCTACAGCCATCACACCTTCCGCCCAACACCAGCCATCTCCCGAGATCTTCAAATCCAGCCCACCATCCATTTCAAGGTACACTTTGTATCTATCTTTTACATAATTTACCTCGTTTTAACTTTTGATTAATCTTTACAATAGTTTACAATTGCTTATTTGCTTATAGTTACATCCCTTTTATGTCATTCTTAAATATTTTTTCCTTTTAAATAGTCCCCACTACTTTGAATCATTTTAAAATGCCATATTTTCTTCAAATAATTAGTTCTATATCTTTCCTAAGTATATTTCCATTTTATACTTTAAACCTTTGTATTAAGTTAAACCTTTAGCACCATATCAGTTTGTTTAAAACACCATATGCAAAACAGTCAGCCAAGAACACAACAACAACAAAATATATCTATTTCTCTCACATCTTCAATCTTTAATAAAAAGTAATCTTTGTTAATCATATTGCCACTATATATTTTCGTTAATGACCTCAATACCTTTTATTGCTTCACATTTCTACCTTATATATTTAAAATTCCCAAACTTTTAATATTTTGATATTATTTTTATTTAATCTCTTTACTTAATGTTATTATTTTAAAAATTTGCATTTTAACCCCCTATTGCTTATTTTCCAATATAAATATCCGAAAGCGTACCTAACTAATATGTAAATTTAGCGATACCAACATATGTAAATTTTAACTTTGTTTTTGTTCACCTTGATTTTTTTTTCAATACCCATTCTTTATTCCTACCATTACCTTTTTTAAATCTTAACATGTTCATTCCTTATTTGCACATTTTCCTTTTTGTACATAATATTACCATTTGCCTACTGTTTATTGCCTTTTCACAAATGCCATTCTTGTTATGATCATCAAATGTTTCCACCTACCTTTTACTAATGTAATTTTCATATTGTTTTCAATGTTATTCATCATTTTTCATTTATATACTTTTGTAATTTATTAATTCATTTTTTTTACTTCCTCATTAATATAATATGTGTATTTTTTTTGTCTATTTCCAATCTATTGGCTCACAACAAGTCAATATGATCAAGGAATATCACCCTTTTATTTCTCACTTTTTAAATAATCATTCATTTTATTTTCCTTCCTCATTTTTGATATTATATGTGTGCATTTCTTTTGTCTATCCAATCTATTGGTTCACAATAAATCAATACGATTATGGAACACTTTTTTCTCTCTTTACCACAATTTTCACTCTTTACCACAATTTTCAATCAACCACATTTTCATTCTTTACCACAATTTTCACTCTTTACCACAATTTTCAATCAACCACATTTTCATTCTTTACCACAATTTTCACTCTTTACCACAATTTTCAATCAACCACATTTTCACTCTTTACCACAATTTTCATTCTTTACCACAATTTTCATTCTTTACCACAATTTTCACTCTTTACCACAATTTTCAATCAACCACATTTTCACTCTTCTCCACATTTTTGTTATCATTATTCACATTATCATTTTTGTAATTTCCTGTCTCTTTTGGTTAACAACAAACCAATATGATTATGGAATATCACATTTTTATTTTTCACTTGCTCCCAATTGTTTTGTTATTATTCACATTTTTATCATTTATATAATTTTGCACTTTCCTGTCTATTGGTTACCATACAAAAACCAATATGATAAGTGAATATCGCCTCTCACATTATTTTCTTTCCATTAATCATTTTATATTTTTTAAAGCTATATTTTTTACCACTTTACTCTTAATTACCCCATATTATTCTCTTCACAGGGGGGAAATGTTATATTGAAATATTTTATTTAAAAATGTTATATGTTGAAATGTTATTTTATTTAAAGAAAAAAAAGTTATAATTTCATAGATATAAATACTCTGTTTAAATCGACCGCCAGAGGTCATGCTTCCCATATAAAAGCTCATTGTTGTTCTTCCCCGTTGGCCGGCTCAAAACTTTTGTACATTATGTAAATAATCTTTTGTTTTCTTTGTTTACTCGCCTTAAGCCAGGCATTACTTTTATCAAATTATGTTATTCATATATTTCTCAGCTCAAATAAAGAAATCTATGATCTTCAATATTATTATTCTTTCAAGATTGTTAACCAAGACTGCATTAACATAATATAATCATCAAGATAATTAAATACAAGCAGAAAATCTCATTTTTTATATAAAATATATATATTCAAAATAGAGCAATCCATAAATAAATATTTAAAAAAAGGCATATATTGGATCAAAATATCATTTATTTTACCATTATTTCAGTTGGCTGAACGCCAACTTTTATCAAGGTATTATAACATATTTAATATGTGTCAACAACCTTGATAAAGGTTGGCGTTCAGCCAACTGACATATTGGTAAAATAAATGATATTTTGATCCAATATATGCCTTTTTATTTAAAGTTTTATATTTATCCAAAGAATGTATGTTCGCGAGTGAATATTCGCTCTGAAGAGCTACGTAATAAAAAAGTGAAGACAAAAAGACGAGAACAATCAAGAAAGTTATCATCTCCCCGATATCTAAGAATCTGCCCCCACTACTACACCAGCTCTCTTCCACGTTGTAATTTCCGACCAAACGAGGGTGTGGCGCCACATCAATATTCAGTTCGTCTGCTCAGGTTATGTTGCTTTCACCTTGATTTGCATATCTCGGGTCACGTGATCGCAGAAGAAGTAGGTCGACGTCAGAGAACATAACTGTCTTCTTTGGACATATGTGTTGAGCAAATGTTCGAGACATTATTTATATCCACACATGGACAAAACTTAAGGAAGTTGTTCCTTTTAGCATGTATATTGGGATTCAGACAATAACTCTGAAATATATTACAGTGACCTGTATTGAAGATACACGAGATAACTACACTCATGAACAAAACTTAAGGAAGTTGTACCTTTTAGCATGTATATAACGATTCAGACAATAACTCTGAAATATATTACAGTGACCTTTATTAAAGATACACGAGATAACTACACTCATGGATAAAACTTAAGGAAGTTGTACCTTTTAGCATGTATATCGGGATTCAGACAATAACTCTGAAAGATATTACAGTGACCTTTATTGAAGACACACGAGATAACTACACTCATGGAAAAAACTTTAAAAAGTTGTACCTTTTATCATGTATATCGGGATTGAGACAATAACGCTGAAAGATATTACAGTGACCTTTATTGAAGACACACGAGATAACTGCACTCTGGACAAAACTTAAGGAAGTTGTACCTTTTAGCATGTATATGGGATTCAGACAATAACTCTGAAATATATTACAGTGACCTTTATTGAAGACACACGAGATAACTACACTCATTGACAAAACTTAAAGAAGTTGTACCTTTTAGCATGTATATCGGGATTCAGACAATAACTTTGAAAGATATTACAGTGACCTTTATTGAAGACACACGAGATAACTACACTCATGGACAAAACTTAAGGAAGTGGTACCTTTTAGAATGTATATCGGGATTCAGACAATAACTCTGAAAGATATTACAGTGACCTTTATTGAAGACATACGAGATAACTACACTCATGGACAAAACTTAAGGAAGTTGTACCTTTTAGCATGTATATCGGGATTCAGACAATAACTCTGAAAGGTATTACAGTGACCTTTATTGAAGACACACAAGCTAACTACACTCATGGACAATACTTAAGGAAGTTGTATCTTTTAACATGTATATCGGGATTCAGACAATAACTCTGAAAGATATTACAGTGACCTTTATTGAAGACACACGAGATAACCTAGTGTTCAAAATAATTGCCTCTTTTTCCTTAAAAAAAAAAAAAAAACAGGCGACTGCCGACATCAAAAACTTTCCACTTCCATAAGCTTTGCCTATGAGTATTTTCTGACTAACATATAGTAAGCAAAACTTAAATTCGTTTAAATATATAAAATTTCTATATAAAATCATAAAAGTAATAAAGTATATCCTCAATAACTATATAAAAACGTACCTGAGTATCTCTAAAAAAACAAATTTTTCAAATATATTTCGAGAGATTGCTCTCTTTGTTTCAATTTTTTATACCAAAAACTTTGAAATAATTTAAAAATTCTTGTAGATCACGTGGAAACAACTTTGTTTAAAATAATTCCATAGGATCTTTAAATAAACTTTTTATATAACTTTTAAGTTTTATTGTACAATAAATTGATAAAGAAGGAGAAATCCCTCGAAATAAATTTGAAATTTGTTTTTTTTTCTCCAGATCCAGGTAGGTGTCTTTGTTATATAATTATATTCACACACAAAGCTTTATTAAGACCAGCAGTCTTATACAGATTCACCACAGGAAGAAATAATAGATAGAGCTCCTATACTCCAGGCAGCGCAGCACCCAACAACAACCTCCAGGTCTGACACATGTCCAATAGCCACACAAAGCTTTATTAAGACCAGCAGTCTTATACAGATTCACCACAGGAAGAAATAATAGATGGAGCTCCTATACTCCAGGCAGCACAGCACCCAACAACAACCTCTTGGTCTGACACATGTCCAATGTCCACACAAAGCTTATTAAGACCAGCGGTCTTATACAGATTCACCACAGGAAGAAATAATAGATGGAGCTCCTATACTCCAGGCAGCGCAGCACCCAACAACAGCCTCCAGGTCTGACACATGTCCAATGTCCACACAAAGCTTATTAAGACCAGCGGTCTTATACAGATTCACCACAGGAAGAAATAATAGATGGAGCTCCTATACTCCAGGCAGTGCAGCACCTAACAACAGCCTCCTGGTCCGACGCATGTCCAATGGCCACACAAAGCTTTATTAAGACCAGCAGTCTTATACAGATTCACCACAGGAAGAAATAATAGATGGAGCTCCTATACTCCAGGCAGCACAGCACCCAACAACAGCCTCCAGGTCCGACACATGTCCAGTGGCCACACGTTCCTTTGTGCATACGTCATGGTTAGTGAATCACTGAACATGCTAGTGTGGATATAATTATATTCAATGGTAGGAATTGTCTTTTACCTCAAACTTTCTCAATAATTTTGTTTATTATCAAAACCTCGAGCTTTCGACCACTCGTTCTTCAACAAATAAAATAAAACTAAAAGTAAAACGGGCGGGTAAAGACGACATCTATGTTGTATTTCTGTATATTGTTACATATAATCCTACAGCTTGTGTTTCATGTTACATAAATAAACTGAGAGAGATCTTGCCCTTCACCCTTTGTTTTATCTCTTCCTGTTGAAGAGCGATAGATCGAGAGCTCGCTGTTAATAAATAAGCTTGCTCGATATTGAGAATTTACACTCATGGAAAAACTTAAGGAAGTGTAAAGTCTTTGATGTCGCTGGTCGTCTGTTTTTGAAGGAGACAGAGTCTGTTCACACTTGGTTATCTCGTGTGTCTTCAATAAAGGTCACTGTAATTTCTTTCAGAGCTATTGTCTGAATCCTGATAAAATACTAAAAGGCACAACTTCCTTAAGTTTTTTGTCCATGAGTGTATATAATGTAAAGACACTTCATTATTATAAAAGGTACAAACACTGTTACATATTGGTGAATTTACATAGCTCGTGTGATGATGATAACAATGATAAGACGAATCGTTTTATATTGTATATAACGTTTGTTTAATTATGATTTAATGAACACACACACACACACACAAAAGTTCAAATTCCACGTGCTATGTAAATTAGTCAATATGCAAATTATATTTGAAATTTTTATTTGTTTTTATTTTATAGACTTTTTTTACCAGTATATCGCTGGGAGATCTCCCATCATACCTAGGGGGCGTTTGTTTAATCTTTAAAAAAGTATTTGCCGCATATTTTATTGGCATAATCTTCTTACCTGCCAGAAAGAAATTGACAATTTTTTTAAAAGAATTTATAAATATTTATATAAAAATATTTCACATTTTGGAAAAAATAGATTTAAAAATAAACTCTAAAAATAAGAGAAAAAATGTATATCTCCTAATTAATCGTTAAAGTGAATATTGATGATGACGTACGCCATCTATCGGAACAAAATTATGACTTTGCTTAGAATTTTTAAAGATAAACTCTAAAACTATGTGTGTATGGTCAAAATAAGAGAAAAAATGTATATCTTCTAATCAATCGTTAAAGTGAATATTGATGATGACGTACGCCATCTATCGGAACAAATCTGAAGACTTTGCTTAGAATTTTTAAAGATAAACTCTAAAACTATGTGTGTATGGTCAAAATATGAGAAAAAATGTATATCTTCTAATCAATCGTTAAAGTGAATATTGATGATGACGTACGCCATCTATCGGAACAAAATTATGACTTTGCTTAGAATTTTTAAAGATAAACTCTAAAACTATGTGTGTATGGTCAAAATATGAGAAAAAAATGTATATCTTCTAATCAATCGTTAAAGTGAATATTGATGATGACGTACGCCATCTATCGGAACAAAATTATGACTTTGCTTAGAATTTTTAAAGATAAACTCTAAAACTATGTGTATATGGTCAAAATATGAGAAAATATGTATAATTCCTAATCAATCGTTAAAGTGAATATTGATGATGACGTACGCCATCTATCGGAACAAATCTGATGACTTTGCTTAGAATTTTTAAAGATAAACTCTAAAACTATGTGTGTATGGTCAAAATAAGAGAAAATATGTATATCTTCTAATCAATCGTTCAAGTGAATATTGATGATGACGTACGCCATCTATCGGAACAAAATTATGACTTTGCTTAGAATTTTTATAAAGATAAACTCTAAAACTATATGTGTATGGTCAAAATAAGAGAAAAAATGTATATCTTCTAATCAATCGTTAAAGTGAATATTGATGATGACGTACGCCATCTATCGGAACAAAATTATGACTTTGCTTAGAATTTTTAAAAATAAACTCTAAAACTATGTGTGTATGGTCAAAATAAGAGAAAATATGTATATCTTCTAATCAATCGTTCAAGTGAATATTGATGATGACGTACGCCATCTATCGGAACAAAATTATGACTTTGCTTAGAATTTTTAAAAATAAACTCTAAAAACTATGTGTGTATGGTCAAAATAAGAGAAAAAAATGTATATCTTCTAATCAATCGTTCAAGTGAATATTGATGATGACGTACGTCATCTATCGGACCAAAATCTGATGACGTTGCTTAGAATTTTTAAAGATACTGATTCCAAGAAGATTGATTAAATATTATTTTTATTTATTTACTGGAAAGAGAGAACAAATAAAAGAAACATAAATCAATAACATAGTAAACAAATTTATCTTCTTACGATTAGCACCTATTTACTTGTGATATTACACATATATAATACTCTGTATGAAAAAACGAAAGAAAAAAATAAAAGATAAAAAGATCAGGTGTTGAAATAAATATTAAAAATGGCATATCCTGACGAGGAGTACATGTACTTTACAGAAGGCAGTGCGCCATCTGGTGGAACAGAAATCAACTAAACGTTGATTTAACCTGTTCCCTGATATTTGGCCAACCCAATTTCTTGATAAATCAAGAAAGTGAGTGGTACAGCCTACTCCACGCTGACGAGCACCAAAAGCGCGAAACGCGTTCGTGGATGGCTTTTCATGATTTATCAAGAAATTGAGGTGGCCAAATATCAAGGAACAGGCTTCTGTAAAGCACATGTGCTCCTGGTCAGGATACATGTATATGTAGGACTGGATTTTATCTCCGCTGATATCCGGCAATCTCTTGAAGAAATTTTTGTCTTATTTGAGATTACATCATTGCTAAGCTGGTGTGTTGAATTTTATCTACATTTTGGGGATGTAACAATATTTAATATTTAATGCTTTGCTGGTTTCTCCGAAGTAAGTGGCTGGATTTATAATGTTTCTTTTATACACAAAATAACTTATTGCCGAAATCCCTGGGAGAGTTCTCCAATGATGAGCCAACCTCTCCCAATATATTGCCACGTGGAATTAGGGAAGACCAACTTCGGGATGAGACAACAATTTATTTCAGGCAAGAACAAACTATGAGTGATAAACAAAAGATAAGTAAAAGAGGGAAGTGTACAGAGTATAGCAAAATATAGACATAAAAAATAATACTCTGCTAATAAAATAATAAATACTTTGTTACAATATTTTCATATCGCAGTAAGGTCAGTATAAGTTATTTTGTGTATAAAAGAAACATATATAGTTTTGGATCTATTTTGACGGGAGAGGTGACATTCATTTTTAAAATTTATTTATGTTTCCTTTGTTGTGTTGTTGACAGCTCACTCCCATTATAGAGATAGTTTACTTGGATAAGATGAGAGGGCCAACAATACCGCTACAATATTTATAAATATCTTTCAATACAAATATTCCCCTTACAAACAATTTACTCCATGTAATGCCAAGATAATATCAATTTATAAAAACACATTTGTTATAAGAAATGAAAGAATCAAAGCACGAATATTTCTTTTACACATTAAACAAACTTCTACTGTCCCTTACTGCTGTGTTAATATAGTTGGAAGGTTTGGTACATCAGTGGTGAACCCTCCCAGCGGTTTCGCCAATTTAATCTACCAGACCGCTTCTTTAGAGCTCTAATACTGTATTGGATCATTCTGCTTATATATGCTACACTGAAGGGTGGAATATTAGAAATGGTATTTAAGTAAACTATGGACATAAGCTTTTAGGACAGTAGAATTACATATAAATATTTATAACACAATATAATATAATGCGGCTTGTGATTGTAAAACGACATTTGAAATACTATCCCTCATGTGTTTCTTTTAAACGAAAAATCAAAATTTATTTTAAAGAGAAATAACGATTATTTCTAACCTTTTTTAACTTTATTTTTCTAACCTCTTTTATACCGTCATCCAAAAGGTTAGAAATAATCGTTATTTCTCTTGAAATAAATTTTGATTTTTCGTTGAAAAGAAACATATGCGGGATAGTATTTCAAATGTCGTTTTATATAAATATTTGCATCGAGCAATGTTCTTCCGTACACAATAAGTACAATGCCAGTTAGCAGAATCGTCAATACAGTATTAGAACTCTTAAAAGCGGTCTGGTAGATTAATTTGGCGAAACCGCTAGGAGGGTTCACCACTGATGAGCCAAGCCCTCGCAATATTTCTTATCGGACAGTAGAAAGTTTGTTTTATGTGTAAATTAAACATTCGTGCTTTAATGGTTTCTTTTCTTGTATATAGATGGTCCGTTGTTGCCTTGTAATTAACATATTCCTTTATTTTTGTCTTAAAGAAACAACCTCGTTCTATTTATAACTGCGATGGAGAATGTTTCAGAACAGGAGTGTGGTGTTTCGTCAGTGTGCTGACTGGACATAACACTGTAAATATGCAAAGGTAGGGCGAATTAATTGCATAAAGAGAAAGTAAAATCTACAAAAATATAATAGTAGCATATAGAATTTATATTGAGAGGAAATGATTTCCATAGTAATTACGGGAATATCGTGATATGTAATTGGGGTATTGTGCAACTTGACTATGCAATAAAACAGAGTGCGTGACAAAGTTTTGAAGGAATTTACGTCAGTGTGGCTTGTTTATGAGGATTGGATGACCTTACAAAAATGTCGGTGGATTGATAAATAAAAAACATTACATATAGGATCGTAAAATATTATCTACAATTGCTGAATATGTTATAAACCTGATGTTGAAATGAGAGAAGTGGAAAAACCTAATTTTTTTCGGAAAATTATTAATTGAAGAGAGAGGGGAGGATAGTTTTTCTCCGTGTCATTTTGATAAGATGTAATTTGGATTAACTAATGCACCATTACTGTAATCTCTTTCATAGTTATTGTCTCAATCCCGATATACATGTTAAAAGGTACAAATACTTATGTTTTGTCCATTAGTGTAGTTATCTCGTGTGTCTTCAATAAAGGTCACTGTAATATCTTTCAGAGTTATTGTCTGAATCCCGATATACATGCTAAAAGATACAACTTCCTTAAGTTTTGTCCATGAGTGTAGTTATCTCGTGTATCTTCAATAATGGTCACTGTAATATCTTTCAGAGTTATTGTCTGAATACCGATATACATGCTGAAAGGTACAACTTCCTTAAGTTTTGTCTCCTTGAGTGTAATATAGAATTGAAATTATATATTTATCAATTTATTTATATAAATTTATGATTTTTTTCATCACACACACGGTGTGAGAAAATATATATTTAAATATATGAATAGAAAAATCGATGTAAAAAAATTGTTTTCAATTGAAAAAGTAGATGACATTTTTTAATAAGGATAAAAT
>CP092873.1:95116876-95173751 GCA_030710605.1 Cordylochernes scorpioides
CATGGAATTCACAAGGAATTCTTGAAATCTTATATAATTTGCCAAATAATTTGAGCTTTAAAATAGTTTAGTTTTAGAATCTTTTTTAAAGGGAGAAGTAGCCATTCTTCGTATATCTATATATATAAAAATGAATGTTTGTACGGTATGCCCGGTATACAAATTCGCAGTAGTTCACTAATTCAAACCAAAATTTCCATACATAGGTAAAAAATAACGGGGATGACGATAGGCTATTTTAAAAAATATATAAATCAATTATTAAAACTATATATTCAAATTATTCTACTTAGCTCACGAGCAGCGCCCTCTAGAACGCGAGCGATCTGACGGCGGCGCGCGCCCATTGGCTGCTGGCGAGCACGTGACTTCCCTGCCCCCGGGATCCCCCCCCCCCCCCTCCGAGAAAATGTAATCGTCCGGCTGCCGGCCGGTTGTGGGGAAGAAGTTTTCCCACCCTCTACACTCACTCTAGAGGGGAGTGGAGTGGAGAGGCGTCTCTGCGTGTTTGCCTTGCGCCGGAGTGCCACTGGTTGATCCTCAGTGAAGCTGTAAGCTGGTGATCCGCCCTTGGTTAGCTGGTCGCGGGGCGCACGAGTCTTAAAACTCTTGGGTCTTCGCTCTGTGTGTGCGCCATTGAGAGCGTCCTTGCCGTGCGCGAAAATTGCAAACCAGGGCTAGGCCTGGCTGCTGAAAAACCAAGGGGTGCACACAGCAGTACCACCCCCCCGCCTTCACGGGGTTCCCTGCGTAAACCTCAGAACCTCAGAGGTCCTTGATTCGACGGCAGATTCAGGGAGTACTGTGATCAAAGGTTCGAGGGCCAAAGGGGGGGGGGGGGTCCTATTGGAGCGTAGGACGGGTTTAACTAAGTCCGAACGAGAGGGCTCGGTCAGCAACCTTGCCAATGAACTCTCGGAGACGCCTGTGGGTGAATGGTCAACCCCATGGAGCCAGACCATAAAGGCGGGCGCGAGGGGCCTACCAATGGCCGCTCGGTGCATGGAGAATGCATCATTCCCTTGCGGCTGTGTGACCTGGATGTCAGCAATGGTGTACGGTTTATGGACCTTCGAGGTCTGGGAAACTATTGCTTCTAGTCTGCCGGCCGGTTGGCCAGTTCAAGTTCCCACCGCGCGCGGTCCTGGCGCGCGGGGGCAGAGTTGGTGACACAGCTGTGCCAAGTGCCAAAAAAGCCTCGCGGGTGACCTCCGGGAACTACGTCCATCTTCCATATGTAAAATACATTTTATCGTGTAAACCCGGGCGTTGCCCGGGTCATTCGTCTAGTATGTTACAAATAAAAGATCTCTGTTGTATTTTAGAATGAGATTTATATTGAATTATTACTTGATGCTTGATTTTTGTATACATGAGTATGTTACGATATTGTTCTTTGCCAGTCGTGGGAATAATAAAAGAGCTTTGATCATTGATTGCTTTATTTGAACATATGGAATAAATTAAAAATATATATATAATTTGGTAAAAGTACCGCCTGGCTTAAGACGTAAGAATAAAAAAAAATGAGAAGATTATTTACATAATGTACAAAAGTTTTGAGCCGGCCATCGGGGAAGAGAAAATATCTTTATTTACGGGGCTGCTAACCAAAATAAATGATTTTTGAGCTCCAATGGCCACGTAAAGCGGAATATATAAAACCACTATGACCAGGGTGGAGAGGCTAAGGACAGGATCACCGTCAGGGAAGAGGCAGGTTAGGCCGGAGCCATCGGGGAACAACAACAACGAGTTTTTATAATGAAAACGGCGACCTCTGGTGGTCAATTTAGCAGAGTATTTTATCTATGAAATATATTTGAAAAACATTTTTATATATAACATATATATGTAATAAGGTGAAGTTCTGGTAGCTCTTGTAGAATCCTGTCGACTCTCGCTATAAGCTGTGGTAACCGGGGGTCAAACCTGTAGTAGCCGAGAGGGACAGTCAGGGCGTGGAGAGTTTTCCAGTACCTCTCTGCACCTTGAAGACCTTTAACAGTTCTCACAGAGTACAGGCAGTCGTGGTCGAGGCAGAGTGGAAAGCTTGGGAATGTCCACACACACAAAAAACGAAGAGACACAGTCGTAGTAGGAAAGTTCCATGAACAGATAAAAGTCGAGCTAAGAGCAAGATGGAGTTAGAAGAGATCTTACTGATTTACATGGCGATGAGGTGGTCCTAGCTGAGAAGGGCTCGCGCCGACGGTGAAGTGACTGTATGTTGCTAAGCCGGGGGAGGCTTTTTATATAACTCCTCCGAAAAAAGAAATATTGCATTACAGTACATGTGAGAGGGCGCGGATCGTCTGTCGAAACTGGACTCTGGCGCCGTTCTGACGGCTTTCAATCTATCTTTAGAAGTTGTTTTGTGATTTACATCTATCTCGAATTTAGACGTGTTTGACTTCTCAATCTTGCTTTAACTCAGCCTTAATCTATTACATAGTTTTATTTATTCATCCTCAGTTTGTACAAAGTACATTATATATGGTGATGCAATGACACATGTCAATCATGCATATAACCATTTATAGATGTGTCTCTATATACAACATGACAATCTTGTTATAAGTATTATACAATATAGGGTTGTTGGTTTAAATTACCATATATATATATATATAAATAAATATCTCTTAGTCAAAATTTCCATCTATAAAGTAAGTATATGTAGTAATAAAAACCAATGTGTCAATACACACAAAATTCTATTATATTTATAAATATTGTTACATCCCTAAAATGTAGATAAAATTCAACACGCCAGCTTAGCAATAATATAATCTCAAATAAGACAATAATTTCCTTAAGAGATTGCCGGATATCAGAGGAGATAAAATCCAGTCCTACATATACAGAGTATCCCGACCAGGAGCACATGTGCTTTACAGAAGCCTGTTCCCTGATATTTGGCCACCCCAATTTCTTGATAAATCAAGAAAAGCCATCCACGAACGCGTCTCGCGCTTTTGGCGCTCGTCAGCGTGGAGTAGGCTGTACCACTCAATTTCTTGATTTATCAAGAAATTGGGTTGACCAAATATCAGGGAACAGGCTAAATCAATGTTTAGTTGATTTCTGTTCCACCAGATGGCGCTCTACCTTCTGTAAAGTACATGTGCTCCTCGTCAGGATATGCCATTTTTAATATTTATTTCAACACCTGATCTTTTTATCTTTTATTTTTTTCTTTCGTTTTTTCATACAGAGTATATATGTGTAATATCACAAGTAAATAGGTGCTAATCGTAAGAAGATAAATTTGTTTACTATGTTATACAGTATATATATGTTTCTTTTATTTGTTATCTCTCTCTAGTAAATAAATAAAAATAATATTTAATCAATCTTCTTGGGATCAGTATCTTTAGAAATTCTAAGCAAAGTCATCAGATTTGTTCCGATAGATGGCGTACGTCATCATCAATATTCACTTGAACGATTGATTAGGAATTATACATATTTTCTCATATTTTGACCATACACACATAGTTTTAGAGTTTATCTTTAAAAATTCGAATCAAAGTCATAAGATTTGTTCCGATAGATGGCGTACGTCATCATCAATATTCACTTTAACGATTGATTAGAAGATATACATTTTTTCTCATATTTTGACCATACACACATAGTTTTAGAGTTTATCTTTAAAAATTCTAAGCAAAGTCATAATTTTGTTCCGATAGATGGCGTACGTCATCATCAATATTCACTTTAACGATTGATTAGAAGATATACATTTTTTTCTCATATTTTGACCATACACACATAGTTTTAGAGTTTATCTTTAAAAATTCTAAGCAAAGTCATAATTTTGTTCCGATAGATGGCGTACGTCATCATCAATATTCACTTTAACGATTAATTAGAAGATATAGATTTTTTCTCTTATTTTGACCATACACACATAGTTTTAGAGTTTATTTTTTCAAATATATTTTTCCAAACTGTGAAATGTCTATATATAAATATTTATAAATTCTTTTAAAAAAATTGTCAATTTCTTTCTGGCAGGTAAGAAGATTATGCCAATAAAATATGCGGCAAATACTTTTTTAAAGTTTAAACAAACGCCCCCTAGGTATGATGGGAGATCTCCCAGCGATATACCCGGTAAAAAAAGTCTATAAAATAAAAACAGATAAAAATTTCAAATATAATTTGCATATTGACTAATTTACATAGCACGTGGAATTTGAACTTTTGTGTGTGTGTGTGTTCATTAAATCATAATTAAACAAACGTTATATACGATATAAAACGATTCGTCTTATCATTGTTATCATGATCACACGAGCTATGTAAATTCACCAATATGTAACAGTGTTTGTACCTTTTATAATAATGAAGTGTGCGTACATTATATACACTCATGGACAAAACTTAAGGAAGTTGTGCCTTTTAGTATTTTATCGGGATTCAGACAATAACTCTGAAAGATATTACAGTGACCTTTATTGAAGACACACGAGATAACCAAGTGTGAACAGCCTCTGACTACTTCAAAAACAGACGACCAGCGACATCAAAGACTTTACACTTTCTTAAGTTTTTCCATGAGTGTAAATTCTCAATGTCGAGCAAGCCTATTTATTAACAGCGAGCTTTCGATCTATCACTCTTCAACAGGAAGAGATGAAACATAGGGTGAAGGGCAAGATCTCTCTCAGTGTATTTATGTAACATTAAACACACAATCTGTAGGATTATATGTAACAATATACAGAAATACAACATAGATGTCGACTCTACCCGCCCGTTTTACTTTTAGTTTTATTTTATTTGTTGAAGAACGAGTGCCCGAAAGCTCGAGGTTTTAATAATAAACAAAATTATTGAGAAAGTTTAAAGTAAAAGACAATTCCTCCCATTGAATATAATTATATCCACACTAGGCTGTTCAGTGATTCGCTAACCATGACGTATGCACAAAGAAACGTGTGGCCATTGGACATTTCTCAGACCAGGAGGCTGTTGTTGGGTGCTGCGCTGCCTGGAGTATAGGAGCTCCATCTATTATTTCTTTCTGTGGTGAATCTGTATAAGACTGCTGGTCTTAATAAAGCTTTGTGTGGCCATTGGACATGCGTCGGACCAGGAGGCTGTTGTTGGGTGCTGCGCTTCCAGGAATATAGGAGCTCCATCTATTATTTCTTCCTGTGGTGAATCTGTATAAGACTGCTGGTCTTAATAAAGGTTTGTGTGGCCATTGGACATGCGTCGGACCAGGAGGCTGTTGTTGGGTGCTGCGCTGTCTGGAGTATAGGAGCTCCATCTATTATTTCTTCCTGTGGTGAATCTGTATAAGACCGCTGGTCTTAATAAAGCTTTGTGTGGCCATTGGACATGTGTCAGACCAAGAGGTTGTTGTTGGGTGCTGCGCTGTCTGGAGTATAGGAGCTCCATCTATTATTTCTTCCTGTGGTGAATCTGTATAAGACCGCTGGTCTTAATAAAGCTTTGTGTGGCCATTGGACATGTGTCGGACCAGGAGGCTGTTGTTGGGTGCTGTGCTGCCTGGAGTATAGGAGCTCCATCTATTATTTCTTCCTGTGGTGAATCTGTATAAGACCCGTGGTCTTAATAAAGCTTTGTGTGGCCATTGGACATGTGTCAGACCAAGAGGTTGTTGTTGGGTGCTGCGCTGTCTGGAGTATAGGAGCTCCATCTATTATTTCTTCCTGTGGTGAATCTGTATAAGACCGGTGGTCTTAATAAAGCTTTGTGTGTGAATATATTTTTATAACAAGGACTTACCTGGATCTGGAGAATAAAAACAAATTTTTCAAATATATTTCGAGAGATTTCTCTTTCTTTATCATACAATTTATTTTACAATAAAACTTAAAAGTTATATAAAAGTTTATTTAAAGATTCCATGGAATTATTTTGAACAATAACAAAGTTGTTTCCATGTATTCTACAAGAATTTTAAAATTATTTTAAAGTTTTTGGTATAAGAGAAATTGAAACAAAGAGATCAATTTCTCGAAATATATTTGAAAAATGTGTTTTTTTTTACAGAGATACTCAGGTATGTTTTTATATAATTATTGAGAATTTTTTTTATTACTTTTATAATTTTATATATTTATTCAAATTTAAGTTGTGCTTACTATATGTTAGTCAAAAAATACTCATGGACAAAGCTTATGGAAGTGGAAAGTTTTTGATTTCGGCAGTCGTCTGTTTTTTTTTTTTTTTTAAGGAAAAAGAGGCAATTATTTTCACGCTAGGTTATCTTGTGTGTCTTCAATAAAGGTCACTGTAATATCTGTCAGAGTTATTGTCTAAATCCCGATATACATGCTAAAAGGTACAACTTCCATAAGTTTTGTCCATGAGTGTAGTTATCTCGTGTGTCTTCAATAAAGGTCACTGTAATATCTGTCAGAGTTATTGTCTAAATCCCGATATACATGCTAAAAGGTACAACTTCCATGAGTGTAGTTATTTCGTGTGTCTTCAATAAAGGTCACTGTAATAGCTTTCATAGTTATTGTCTCAATCCCGATATACATGCTAAAAGGTACAACTTCCTTAAGTTTTGTCCATGAGTGTAGTTATCTTGTGTGTCTTCAATAAAGGTCACTGTAATATCTTTCAGAGTTATTGTCTGAATCCCGATATGCATGCTAAAAGGTACAACTTCCTTAAGTTTTGTCCATGAGTGTAGTTATCTCGTGTGCCTTCAATAAAGGTCACTGTAATATCTTTCAGAGTTATTGTCTAAATCCCGATATACATGCTAAAAGGTACAACTTCCTTAAGTTCTGTCTCCATGAATGTGTATATAAAGAATGTCTCGAACATTTGTCCAACACATATGTCCAAAGAAGACAGTTATGTTCTCTGACGTCGACCTACTTCTTCTGCGATCACGTGACCCGAGATATGCAAATCAAGGTGAAAGCAACATAACCTGAGCAGACGAACTGAATATTGATGTGGCGCCACACCCTCGTTTGGTCGAAAATTACAACGTGGAAGAGAGCTGGTGTAGTAGTGGGAGCAGATTCTTAGATATCGGGTAGATGATAGCTTTCTTGATTGTTCTCGTCTTTTTGTCTTCACTTTTTTATTACGTAGCTCTCCCGAGTGAATAATACACTCATGCACATACATTCTCTTGTTAAATATAAAACTTTAATTAAAAAGACATATATTGGATCAAAATATCATTTATTTTACCAATATTTTTGTTGGCTGAACGCCAACCTTTTATCAAGGTAGTTGACACACATTAAATATGTTATAACACCTTGATAAAGGTTGGCGTTCAGCCAACTGAAATATTGGTAAAATAAATGATATTTTGATCCAATATATATACCTTTTTAAAAGATTTATTTATGGATTGCTCTATTTTCAATATATATATATATATCGTTCTTTTACCATTTTTAACATGGTATTTATACGCAAAGTGAATATATTGTGGCGAAGATAAAATTTATTATTTAATTTAATTATTCAATGAAAATATTTAAAACAGATTTAAATTTCATATTTGTAAAATCATCATTTAGTTACCTAGCTTGCTTGCTCGATAATCTCTAGCTGTAGATAGTTGGGTTGATAATTGTCGACTAGTCGCTGTGACGTCATCAATAAATACTTTCACATCTTCAGATATACAAAGACCTGATTTCTACGCTACAATTAGACTATAAAAAAATAATATTTTACTTCACGTATCTAATAATCTATTCTCCAGGCCAGGATATGCTTCCTTATTTTTAACATCAACACCTGACCCTTTAATCTTTTTTCTATTATTTTTTTTCTATCTAATAATAATTACAGAGTATTTGAACCATTTAAAACTCCCCATTACAGAATCAGAGATAAATCTGACCAACCCCATAAAATACAGATATATTTAAAATATTAATATGACACGAATGAACATCCTTGGAATAAATTAGTTTGTAAAAAAGGGAAAAATAATTCAACTTAAAAAAAAAAAAAAACATTTTCTAGGTCAACATCAACAAAAAGAGAAACTTCAAGATTCAAACCCACGATCTTTTATTGAAAAAAATATTTTGTTACTCAATATGGAACTACTGTGATAAAAAAAATATCTCACGCTGATTGGTTAGTGAAATCAACAGTGAGAGATTGGCTTATTAATGTCACGTGTTTGTAGAGAACCAATCAGAGCGGTCGAATAACCTGGATATTAAGGCGTATATGTTGTAGAAAGGGAAACTGTCTACCGTTCTTCAAACCTTTGGCGACTTGGATAATTGACAATTGAAACAAATTTTATTGACTTCTTGTCAATAATTTACATTAAAAATGGAAATAAATAAACTGAAATATAGATTATCATGCGGGGGATGTGCCCCGGCGAGTGAGCCCTCTTTCCCAGGCGATGAGCGGGTCCTCTGCTCCTCCGGTCAGCCCAACCTGTACGAAGTACCGGTAGATGATGGATTTGGCAGACGCCAGAATGGCCAAGTCGTCATCTTCGAGGCCAGACCCGAAAATCCAGGCCCGCAAGTCAGGGGGTCGCCCGAGGACACTGAAGGCTTCGATAATGAGGGGCCTGATACGCCTGCAGCTCCAGTAGCGATTTTGACGACTTGGTAGGCATGAATGATGTTGTTCCAACTTTCTCTGTCTTGTAGATAAATGTAGATGATGTGGCTGATGTATTGTTGTCAGTACTGTAGATTGGTGGTCTTTATACCGTTGTAGGACAGTAGATGACATCTAGCCAGTTGAAGTAAGGTGTGAGAGAAAGCATTATAAGATGTTCAAGCCACTCCAAATGTAGTTTGTAGACGTTGTCTACTAGAGTATTGACTTCAACTACAATAGCTATAAAATGTCAATATATAAACACTACAAATACCTAACTACAATGTCATTCTATCTAAACACTACAAAGACATTGACTACAATGCTATCCTCTAGCCAGACACTACAAAGACCTGACTACAATGTCATTCTATCTAAACACTACAAAGACATTGACTACAATGCTATCCTCTAGCCAGACACTACAAAGACCTGACTACAATGTAATTCTATCTAAACACTACAAAGACATTGACTACAATGCTATCTTCTAGCCAGACACTACAAAGACCTGACTACAATGTCATTCTATCTAAACACTACAAAGACATTGACTACAATGCTATCCTCTAGCCAGACACTACAAAGACCTGACTACAATGTCATTCTATCTAAACACTACAAAGACATTGACTACAATGCTATCCTCTAGCCAGACACTACAAAGACCTGACTACAATGTAATTCTATCTAAATACTACAAAGACATTGACTACAATGCTATCCTCTAGCCAGACACTACAAAGACATTGACTACAATGCTATACTAGCCAGATACTACAAAGACATTGACTACAATGCTATCCTATCTAAACACTACAAAGACCTGACTACAATGTCATTCTAGCTAAACACTACAAAGACATTGACTACAATACTATACTAGCCAGACACTACAAAGACATGAACTACACGACAACAAAGACCTACAGCCAACTAACTACCTCACGTGAACTACACACCGTTCGATGCATCGACCAATATCGGAGATCAATGCGACTTTGTGGAAACATTCTGAGAGTTCCCCACCTCGACGTCACGTTTCAAATCCACGACTCCACAGCACACCCGCTGTCCCCACGTTCTTGGGACATCCTAACTTACTGTGATGGTAACTTCACGTTCATCTTCTCTAGCTGATGTATAGAAAGAAATTTTATCAATTACAAGTCTCACTACAAGATCTATGAAACCTAACATACACTCATGGACAAATATTATGGAAGTGGAAAGTATTTTTTGTCGCCGGTCGTCTGTCTTTATTAAAAGAGACAGAGGCTGTTAACACTTGGTTATCTCGTATGTCTTCAATAAAGGTCCTTGTAATATCTTTCAGAGTTATTGTCTGAATCCCGATATACATGCTAAAAGGTACAACTTCCTTAAGTTCTGTCCATGAGTGTAGTTATCTCGTATGTCTTCAATAAAGGTCACTGTAATATCTTTCAGAGTTATTGTCTGAATCCCGATATACATGCTAAAAGGTACAACTTCCTTAAGTTCTGTCCATGAGTGTAGTTATCTCATATGTCTTCAATAAAGGTCACTGTAATATCTTTCAGAGTTATTGTCTCAATCCCGATATACATGCTAAAAGGTACAACTTCCTTAAGTTTTGTCCATGAGTGTAAATTAACCTGTGCAAAAAGGTAAGGTGTCTATATTAATAAACAGAATAGGCGTATCCTGACCTCTCACATAAGCATTATTATGGAACAAATCTAAATCAACGTTTAGTTTATTTTTATTCCTCTAGATGGCTCTCTTCATTCAGAAAATAATCATGAGAGTGGTCAGGATACGTCTCTATTTTGTTTTAAATATATATTCACCTCTTATATATATTCCAAACTTTCTGTATTTTAAAACAAAATTAGGTAAAAAAGGTTTTAAAATTGCACACCCCCCCCCTCTTCTTAGAATTTTTTTTTCACACTAATATACATAAAGAGACATTACAATTCACATAAAAACACTTTTATAAAAAAAAAAAAACGTGCAACGGAATAAATTTACATTCTTTATAGCTTCAATTAGTGACCAATAAAATTTAAGAGTTTTCATTTAAAACGCCAAAAATAATAATAATTTAACCAAAAAGTCCAATAAAAAATGTTCTTACAAATTTCTTTCACGACTAGAAAGAAAGTGAACAAATAAAGTCGAGCGCGATAATTTTGGTCAAATTAGACCACATTCCATCGGAATTAATGGACAGACGACGAGATTGGGGCTCCTTCCCATAATTCTCTTCTCCTCCTATAAGCCTAACAATAAAAGCAGACGTACCTACCTACCTCCATTAACTACAATAACAGACGATATTACTAACTTACTTACTGCAGTATTTGACAAACATTATCTTCGAATTTATTATCTTCATCTATATATACACCAACTCTTCTAATCTTTTCACATATTATACATTAACCTCCTAGAATAGAGCTATTCTAAATATATATTTAATTAAGATCTACATAAAATATTTAAAGAGGTCGTATTAAATATAATATTCTTAAACTAAATATATTTTAGATATTTAATATAATCTAAATATTTATATTTAATCACACACAGAACTTTTCTCATAAATAGAATTAATTAAATTTAGATGTTTAGTTAATGTCGTCTGATATTTATAATTGCAGAGTTGCAAAATGTTATTTTAATATAATTCTATTTTTGTTCATAGATATTATTGAAATATCGAATTTTAAATTCGCGTTTCATATATAAAAAAAAACAACTAAAAATAAGTTTGAATTTGTAATTTTTTTTTAAATAAAAGGATAACGTTTAAAGAGTATCCTTTAATAATTGAAGTGATATTTTTTAAAAATTCACAAGAACAAATTGATATTTTAAAAGAGTAATCTAATGGTAAAATTTAATATTAAAATATAATTCTAATATAAACTAAAAAAGGCGTAGTTTAATTAAATGTAAGGTATTGTCGCCCCATCTCTATTCAATAAAAGTAACTATTTACAGCTTCATGCAGCTTGAGGAACTACACTACTATGCGACTTGATTTACATCAATGTAAATAATTAATAAGTTACTTTAGAACATAACTCATTGTAAATAGCTCAACTTGATCAACTTTCTCTCTCCACGATACTAATTATTACAGATAACTTTATTAAATCAACTTCCATCATTGCTTAACATACTGTAAATAACTACCTTGTGGTTTCTTCTATCTGCTTATGTTGTTGCTTATTTGTTTAATGGATATGTTTATTCAATGTTTTTTTTCTTAATTGTTTATTTTCTTTTTGATAATTCTGTTACCTACTCTACTACAATTATTGTAAATAGTTTCACGCGCAATTATCCATATCGAATATAGCGTGTCTTGTTTGCAACTGGTAAAAAAATACATTTAACGTGGTTTTTCTTAAAGAATAAGAAGGAGCTTTATATGTTCAACAGCTTCAATATTATGATATAATGTGATAGAGAGATTATGATGCTTTAAAGGTTCTTTAGAAGGAAATATATCCTAATTTCTCAAATGAATACAGGTCTGAAAGTTCATCAATCATGTCGGGTTCAGAAGTCATTCTCAGGTTTAATTCGCTTATCACAGCTTCCGCCGGCATGCGTTCTCTTCCTTGACAAAGTACGTCTTTTGGAACATCTCTTTGTACTTTTTCCACATGGAATCGAGCACTTCTTTAGCTTTCTGGTCGAACTCCATTCTGAACGTAAAGCTCTCCAAATGGATTATGATGAGATAGAGATAGCTATGGATCAATTTCCGATCGTGCAACCTCGTACCTGTCGAAGGTCTGTTATGTTCGAAGCTTGTATTGTCGTGATAAAAAAGAAATTCCTCCCTAAGCGAATTTTGTTTTTTATTTATAACTCCACTTATGATTGCATTACCGCGCCATCTGTTATCAAAATGTAAACTATTTTCAACGCGTATGTTTCTTTTTAAGAGAATTAAGATTTATATTTCATTTATATTAACAATATTTCCTGAAATTTATAGATTTGCATAGATTTCCCTATTTTCATTTTGTAGTTTATTTAACATACTACAAATTAAGATAATATCTTATTATCTTTACCTAAAATTACAAACATATTAATTAGAGAATATCAAAATTAACAAAATGTAAACATTAGGGCTATACACATTCCTATCTTCTGCACTGCCAGGATTGCTGAAACATTTATTTTAACACATATTTTACATATTGTCGCGCTTGACCCCTCCGGTTCTTCCTTCGTGGATCACCTACCCGGGTTCCCGTTGCTCTCCCTCTGCAGCTGGACCTTGCAGAGCACCCAAGGACGTCTGAGAACCACCACTCAACTGGAACACCTTTCCTCTGGCAGTATCTCTTATTTATAAAATAAACATAATACACACATCAAACTGATTATATTTCTCTTTTGGAAAATAAATACCAAAAAATCTGACAATAACGAAATTTTGCAGTATTTAAATTACTTTATCCCCTGAATAAGGTTTATTTTGAATCAAATGACTTTTTAGCCTAAAAATACGCGCAGAAGACTAAATCCTTACTTTGAAAACCATTATTTAAAGATAAGCTTATTTACTTTTATTCTCATATCATCAACTATATTTGCATATATACCTTTATATATGTAGATTATATATTTTAATATATTTTGACAAAGGATTTTCAAACAATATATAAAATATTCATTTATATATTTAAAAAGCTATTATATTCTTCCTCCCATTTTATCTTCTTAGTCGACGAGAGAATAAATTAGAATTTACCGCAGAACTTTTGAATATTTAACAATACTTATTGCAGCAGACGCCTAAAAGGAAATCGTATTATATATATATAGGCATAATATTATAAAATATATCCAAACCTAATGTGAAATATTAGCGAATATATTCGAAAATTTTATAGAGTAATATTTTAAATGTTGAATATACGACTTTTTAATGGTCAAATCTCTCTCTCTCTCTTTAACCACTACGCCTCTTTAGAGACCACACCTCTTTAGCGACCATGCCTCTTTAACGACCACACTTATTTAACAATCGTGTTTCTTTAACGGCCACGTTTCTTTAGCAATCATGTCTCTTTAATGATCACGTCTCTTTAACAATCACGCCTCTTTAAAGACCACGTATGTATAACGACCACGCCTATTTAACGATATAGTCTCTTTAACGACTTTAACTCTTCAACCACATTTAATGATCAGGCCTTTTTTAACGACCATATGTCTCTTAAGCAACCACGTTTATTTAACGACCAGGCCGCGAAAATAGGTTGGCCAAACAGGCTAAATCAACATTTTGAATTGACGTTTTGTCCATGAGTTTATACATTTATACTAAAATATTATAAATATAATTTATTTTAAATACCATTACCTTTCTGATCATTTTAAATAATAAATAATTTTTTAGAATAACAGAATACACACACACAAAGCTTTATTAAGACCACCGGTCTTATACAGAATCACCACAGGAAGAAATAATAGATAGAGCTCCTATACTCCAGGCAGCGCAGCACCCAACAACAGCTTCCAGGTCCGACGCATGTCCAGTGGCCACATGTTCCTTTGTGCATACGTCATGGTTAGCGAATCACTGAACAGACTAGTGTGGAATCAGCCACGTTCTAGTCTTCTCTTTCCTCGTGAATAACAGAATACATAAAACCTTTTATTATGATTTGTGTTCATAAAATACCTATAATTATAAGTTGATGATTTCTATACATATTTGCTATAAAATTCGCTTTGTAGAGGCTCTTATAGAAGTCATTTTGTTTCCATTATCATCCTTAATGATAAATCATTATAACTAGATAACTTTATTCATATTTATCATCATTTTTCATTCCTGTCAATAATTAACGCTAGATTTACCCGTCGTGACGTTAAAAGCTTTTACAAAAATTACCTTCGAGCAAAAATCTCATATAATCCTCAAATGATTTTTATTGATTTTTAAGATTAATTCTTAGATTCGAGTTACAAAAACGGTTGTTATTAAATATATTGTAAATAAAAAGAACACAAACGATTTTTTTTATCCAATGTTGAAAAATTAAATTTGATCCTAAAGCAAAACATTACTATATCCTTTTTAAAAAATGTTAAACTAAATTTAACCTTTGAAACAACAAATTGTTAAATGAGAAAAAAAATCTGTCTTTTTAAGAAAATTTAATCTTCAAATTCAATTTACTATTTATAATATTATTATTAAAAATAATCCCAATTTTAAAGGATACTTTTTAATTACGGAAATATATTTTAAGCATATTTAATTTAGTTTTTGATTAATATGTGTCTATATTCATTAAATATTTAAAAAAAAGAAGAATTCATTAAAATATAAAATATTTTCTTTTCAAATTTAAAACTGGTCCCCTTGGATTCATAGATAAAGTTTATTCTGTGAAAATATATACATATAATGCAAAAAAAAAGTTAAGGAATAATTTAATAATTTATATATTTAGTCTATTCCAATTTTATAAAAATAGAATAAAATCTTTTCTCGGAATAAGTTTTTTATAAAGTTAATAAAATAAACTTATTATAAGAAAGGATTTAACTATTTAAAATATTTAATTTTAATAATGAATCTATTCGATTTGTTGAATAATATGATTCTTTAATAGTTTAAATTATAAAAATTATCGTTCCAGTTTCACCTGGTTCTCAGAACTTCTGGTAAAGCAGTGGCATTGATTAGAATAGAAGGCCATTTCACTAGCCTTCCATCAATGCCCAAATTATAGGTTTATTTTTTTATAAGGTACCGTTCAACAAGAGCAACCTAGTTTATGATAATTGAAACAGTGAATAATATGTGAAGGTTATTCACATATTAAACAAAATGTTAACGCGGGATTCAATCCCGGTTCATGACTGTCGGGAATCGAGGGTGTTACCCACTTGTCCACCGACTTCAAATTATAGTTTTTAAGTTCCAAGTTCAAAATCACATTAATAGGTACCGCTCAACAAGAACAACCTAGTTTATGGTAATTGAAACAGTGAATAATAAATGAAGGTTGTTCATATATTAAACAAAATGTTAACGCGGGATTCAATCCCGGTTCATGACTGTCGGGAATCGAGGGTGTTACCTACTCGTCCACCGACTTTGTTAATTATAGTTTAAATATAAAAAGGTTTATTTAAATAAATATAAAATCTGAAACTGTTATTTTGAACTTTATATAATACTTATTTTGTTATGATGCATAAGCGCGCCATCTGTTATTGAAATTAGAAACTATTATAAACACGTATGATTCTTTTTAAAAATAAAACAATTTCTACTGCCCTTACTACAATGGAAAAATTAATGGGAGGGCCTGGCTCATCAGAGGTGAACCCTGCCAGCGGTTTCGCCAGTTTAATCTACTATACCGTTGTTATAAAGTGGTAAAGTATAAAGTGGTTTTAATTTGAAATTAATTATTTTGTATATTATATTTTAAACTTATATGTTTTACCCTTTTGAACCATTAAAGTTTTACTATTCAATATACATATTAAAACAATATTTATTTGCTTTCTTCAATTTGAGCTAAAGATATTTTCATATAAATATATAAATAATTATTTAAAAATATATAATTGGAAAATACTTTTAAATAACCAAATATTTTTCTCTAAGATTGTTCGAATTTTGAAAAAATATTATCAAGGTTTGTTGGTATCTTCCACTTTACCTACTATAACCTTCTTAATTTTTTTCATTTTTTCTATTCCGCATTAACGACGCATAGTAGCCAAAGCCTCTGCGTCAGATAATCTTTATCCTTTTTATAAATGATTCAAAAACCTTTGAATTATATTTTTCTTCTCTCAGATATGTAAATATATATTTATTTTCAGATAATTTAGATTATAATGCTTACTACATAGATATATTGTCGCAATTAATTATAAGAGGCACAAAGTGAAACCGTACTGGGATTTTATTATTAAATTTCTCCCAAACTTAGAGAGAGATAGGGAGTGAAAAAAAAAAGATGTTTTTTATTCAACAAACTTGAAAGAAAAGAAAAAAAAGTATCTCCCTAATTTACATATTAGCTAAACAATTACTTTTAATTAATTCTCTAT
The DNA here is from genome assembly GCA_030710605.1 of Cordylochernes scorpioides. Lineage (NCBI taxonomy): Eukaryota > Metazoa > Arthropoda > Arachnida > Pseudoscorpiones > Chernetidae > Cordylochernes > Cordylochernes scorpioides. The sequence continues at coordinate 95,133,578 of CP092873.1, forward strand.
TTACACACATACAATATGCAATTATCGTGATAATATTACTCTATTAAAAGCGCCATAAATGAATAATTTATATAATAAAAACACTAATTAAACACGACTTTTTCAAACAAAACAAACATTTTACTGTTTTTACTACGATGAAAAGATATTGGGAAGGCCTGGTCCATCAGTAGTGAACCCTCCCAGCGGTTTCTGCCTAACTGGCCTTGTCTCTATTGTCTGAGGAAGAGCATTGCTCGATGCAAATATTTATATGTAATTCTACTGTCCTAAAAGCTTAGGTCCATAGTTTCCTAAATACCATATCTAAGATTCCACCCTTCAGTGTTGCATATATAGGCAGGATGATCCAAAACAGTATTAGAGCTCTTCAAGCGGCCTGGAGAACTGGCGAAACCGCTGGGAGGGTTCGCCAATGATGAGCCAAGCCCTCCTAATATTTTATAATCGCAGTAAAGACAGTAGAAATTTGTTTTATTAGTAAAGAAAATATTCGTACTTAAAAAGGTTTTATTTATTGTATATATATATGTGGTAACCGAGGGTCTCTCGCTGTGGTATGGTAACCGAGAGGGGCAAACCTGTAGTAACCGAGAGGGACAGTCAGGATGTGGAGAGTTTTCCAGTACCTTATTTGCAGAGGTACCACATGACAATCTTGTTATATTATATACAATATAGGGTTGTTGGTTTAAATTACCATATATATCCTACACTATAAATAATAAAATTTAATTATGTACCTTTGTAAATAATTATATATACACTGGTCCGCAAAATTAAAGGAACAACACATGTTTAAGAAAAATAAAAGTTATATTAAGGGATATATATCAAGTTTTGGTATATTCAAAAGCTTCCATGAATTAAGAGAGCATGTAAAACAGAAAAACAAATAAAGTTGTTCCCAATATGCAAAATACCACCGTCTACGTTGACTCCGCCTCCAGCACGTTCCTGAGTCTTTCTCAAAGCGTCCTAAATTTACGCTCCACTAGATTTTTATTGAACCTTTTTGTTTTTTAAACTTTTCATGGCTTATAGGCAACATTTATCACAAGAAAAAAAAAGGCAAGCTATTGGAAGGATGGAAGCAGGCCAATCACAGGCAGAAGTAGCAAGATGGCTTGGAGTGACAAGAAACGTTGTCTCAAGGCTTTGGAAAAAATTTCAAACGACAGCTAATGTTGCCAGAACACCCGGACAAGGACGGCCAAGTTAAATCAAGACCGTTATTTGAGTCTCCTTGTGCGTCCTAACAGAAGAATGACAGCATCGCAACTACGAAGTGACCTCAATGCAGCTACAGGAGTCTTAGTATCAACTGATACAATACGCAGAAGGCTTCACAAGAAGGGCCTCTATGCTCGACGACCCATAATTTGTGTGTCATTGACACCACCTCAAAAGAGAGCAAGGAAACTTTGGTGCAGACAACATGTCGCCTGGAATCCAGATGAATGGAGGCGTGTAATGTTCACTGATGAGTCCAGATTCTCTCTAAACAGCGATTCTCGTCGTGTCTTTGCCTGGAGAGAGGTAGGAACCAGAAATAATCCCCGGAATATGGTTGAAAGGGATACCTACAGAAGCCAAGGTTTTATGGTCTGGGCTGGAATCTTCTTGGACGGTCGCACAGCACTCCATATTTTTCGGCAAGGAACCCTGACTGGACAGAGGTATTGGGACGAGATCTTGGCAGCATATGTGATGCCTCAAGCATTGGAAATGGGAGAAAACTTTCTTCTAATTGGATGATAATGCCCGTCCACATAGGGCTGGTGTAGTCGACACTTTTCTTCAAAACCATGCAATTGCTCGGATGAATTGGCCAGCTCGATCCCCAGACCTAAATCCCATTGAGCATGTATGGGACAACCTAGGACGGCGGATCTCATCCCTCCAACCCCCTCCTAGAAACACTCATGAGCTAGAAACAGCCTTAACACAAGAGTGGGCGTTGACTCCACAGGAGCTGATAAACTCCCTAATTCTTAGTATGGGTCACCGATGTAGAGCCTGTCTATCAGTTAAAGGCGATCACACCCCATATTAACAACAATATCCAAGATATTTATGCACTGACTGCAAGAAGATCATTGCTTGACCGGCTAATTTGCATAAAATACGTGTTAGAATTCTTTGATTTCGGGTATTCTAATCAATAATGGAATAATAAATTTGTGTATAAAATTTAATTGATAAATGTTCAATAAAATTTAAGATAAATGAAAAAAAAATGTTGTTCCTTTAATTTTGCGGACCAGTGTATATATAAGCTTGAATATACACATTTTTCAACTCCAAAAATCGTAAAAATAAAATTCATGCAATTTTGAAATATAAAAAAATATAGCCATAAACTTCAAAACCAGCATTCATAAACCCATCAAACAAAAATCAATATAAACTTTGGCAGTGTTGTAAATCACTTTTAAACTTTAATCTAGCCCACATGGCATTCAATGATCTGGTCGTAAAAACTCACTCGGTCACACTGCATCTAATTATTCTTTTGTATGGTTGCCGCGGGGGTTTCCTTTCTTAGAACAGGAGGCTATAAACATCGTCTACGTGGTTTTTAAATGGAAAATTAAAATATTTATTTAACTTTTTTTTGCAAATGTTTGTTTTAATAAAGTTTTCTATAATTGGATTTTCTATTTTATTTTGAAGATAGAATTTGAACGTTTGTATCCTATGAATATATTTTTCCTATTACGCTTTTTATATTTGGATAAATTCATTTTTGTATTTTTTTTTTTTGCTTTTAATAGGTTTCGTTTCTTTATTTATTTACATAGAGATTATTTGCATAAAGGTAATTATTAGAGCTCTTTTACAATTCCCTTAAAATTCAACCCGTTTAGTTTAAATTTTTCTGATAGATATCACTTTTAAATTTTCTGTTGGGAATTGTGAAATTCGAAAGATTTTAGAACTTTATTTGTATAATTCCTGTCAAACTGAGACTTTACTGTACTGATGAAGGCCATATTGTCCGAAACCGACTTCTTCAGGGGATTTTCCGGGTTTATCAAAATTGGTGTGTGCAAAAAATTAAAAACAAATAATACATCACACACAATACATTTTATATATATAATTTGAAACCCTACAAATACATTACATACTGTATAAATATTTAAATATATCAATTCTCTTTAAATTCTAATTAAGGCACATAGCAGAATAAATGAAATAATTTTCATTAGTTATATTTCATATAAAGCCAAAAATCTATATATTTTTTGAAGCTATAATTTTTATCGTAAAGATAGAGGCTGCCTGGCCGGCATTCATAGTTCTTCAAATTAAAGATACTTCCTGCCAGTAAATCTTTTTATTATCTCAACGTTTCGATAAAAATCTTTTGTCCTCGTCAGGAGCGAACAATTTTGAAATATCGCGTGAGAACGTCTTTGCAGTCTTAGAATAATTTTTAACGCTTTACCAAATGTTTTAATTTTTGTTCGCTCCTGACGAGGACAAAAGATTATTATCCTAAAAATCAATTCTTTTGACAAATATCGTAAATAATTGTAGAATGGATGACAAATATTCCAGAGTAAAGTTGGGGAAATAGGGGTGGATTCCAGCTGCCATGTGTGAGACGCCAAAAACAGCAATCCATCGTGGGGGGAGGACAACGGGCATTCTGGACACATCTGTAACGGCAGCTGGCATGCCTATATAGTAAATTATCAGTGAGCACATTATTATTACTGATGGTACTCTGTACAGTTGCTTTTTGACTTATTGTAATATTGTTGTGTATAAAAGTGGGCCTTGTATTTGAAATGATAGGGTATGGGTTGATTTTAAATGTTTTAATTATCTAGGAATGAGATTACATAATATAACCCACAATAAAAATAAAAGTACATACTTGAGGTGTGACATCGAAGGCGGTAAACAAATGGAAAAAAAGTTTATTCGATTACATCTTATATTTACAACACAACGTTGTCGAATCTATTTCTAACATTATTAAAAATATATAACAAATATATATCACATGTAAACTTATGTCTGATATAATTTATAGAATGAAAAAACCCTGTACAATTTATAAACGAATACAATAAAGCATCAAGGGCTGCGTGTCTTTATTAAAACGACAATTTACGAGCTTTCGAGCACATACGCCCTTCTACAGGAATTAATAACACACTAATAATAACATTATTATTAGTGTGTTATTAATTCCTGTAGAAGGGCGTATGTGCTCGAAAGCTCGTAAATTGTCGTTTTAATAAAGACACGCAGCCCTTGATGCTTTATTGTATTCGTTTATAAATGATATAATTTATATTATGTCTGATGTTAGCCTAAAAGAAATAAAGACTTTTAACTTCCAAATATTTCTTGCTGATTAACGTCAACTAACAAATACGAGGACGTTACAACATCTGTGGCAAGTAGAAGACGTTGGGAGTTGTCTCCAGGTGTGGATGACCCTGTAAGACGGTGCCAGAAGAGCCTGACATCGGAGCGGTCTACAAGGCGGTGTAGTCCAGGCTGTACAGTGTGGAACGGAGAGTTTCACAAGAGTGACATCCACAACGCCAAGAATCCTTCTGACAGGGAGGCTGAAGACAAGTCCCACTGATTGTATTCCTTCTGTTCAGTGTCACATACAATAAAGCGTTAACTTTAGTTGCATCCATTCGAACTCAAGTGTGTATCTTTGTAGCATCCTGAATAGACAAAGAACACGAACAGCGTCTTGATGCGATATAACAATATATATACTATTATTGTGCCTTCTACATGCTTCGGTAAGCATTTTAAGGCATAACTCATAGTTAGGTGTCTCCGAGCAACCCGCCGCAGAGGAGGGCCAAGGAGAGGGCTGGAGAGGCGACGGCGAGGCCGTGGGCACCCCGGGGGAGAGGAGGGCTAGTGCACGCCGATTTGAGGGAACCAAGGCAGCGCCAAGCACAACTACGGCGCCGCAGGCTTCAAAAATAGTCAAGAGATCATTTCAGGGATCGAGACCGGAGATCAAGAACCAGAGCTCGAGAGGTCTGGCTTTTATCGTCTGGCTTTTGATATAACAATATATACCTTCAAATAACATCAAATAACTTTTAATATAGCTAATATATTAACACCTACACATTACCCATTGAAACACGTATGCAAATACTATTTTAATTTTGATTTTCATTAAATAAGTAATGCTAATCATTGATGTATATAGTTGTTTATTTGTTTTGCATAATATTTAATTTATAAATTAATCTCATAATTTAGTCTGTGAAAATAAAAATATTTGACCAGTGACAAAAACAAAACCGAAAATAGATGGCTTAATGTTATGTAGTTAAGATATATAATGAATTGTGATGTAATTTTGATCTTCATTGAATAAAATATATAAAGTTTATATGTGTTTTAAACTTTAATAACAAACACAAAACAATCATAAGACATTTTTCTAAGAGAACAAACAAAGAGAACCAAGTATCGCCAACTCAATACCAAGGTTGGCGGTCCTCTCTTACCAATTCACACAGAGTAAATTCTCCTAATAATATTCGAACTAAATGCATTTCTGATGATGCTGTCTATCATCAGAGGGCCGTTGGTGTGTCACGCGAGTCAATTTTCCAATACCTTTCTTTTGATAAAATTACATTCAGCATTTTACATCTTCATTTTGTAATTTGATGTAACAATGTAATATTTCATTTTAATATATAATTAGTTATATATTACGACAGCCCTCTTCTTAAAAATAAATATTTTTATTATGATTTATTATATTATTTTTGAAAATATAAGCAAATTACGATATACTATCAACAACTGCTTGAAATACAATAGTACAGAAGCTTCTCCGGAGCATATCTTATCATGCTCAGAACTGACAATAGAGGACCCCAAGCCTATAACTACCATCACAAAATTGGAGAGGAGTGGACTTCAGGAATTGGTTTAACCATGGAGATAAGCATCACCACGATATACTATTATAAAATGATCAAAATCTTTCATTATATGAGAAAATAATACAAATGTAATATTCTACTGGGATAAGATGCATAAATTATAAAAAAAAGGCATCTCCTTATCGTGCAACTGAAAGTTGCTGATGGCTTGCGCCATCTATCGGAATAAATATCAACTATTCTTGTTGAATTTTAATTATTCCTTGCTTACAGCTTGCACCACGCTGATGAGGGCCAACAGCCCGAAACGCGTACGTGGTTAGCTTTTCTTGATTAATCAAGAATGGGTATTTGGTCAATTCTGGAATAATTAAAAATCGACGAGAATAGTTGATATTTATTCCGATAGATGGCGCGAGCCATCAGCAAATTTCAGTTGCACGATAAGGAGATGCCATTTTTTATAACACTTATTATATGTTTAAAAAAAAAACTCTCTTTTCTCTTATTGCGAAAGGTTTTGATACCTCTATAATATTCGTTTGTAATTCAAAACGTGTAATGTTGTGTATTTTATTTTAAAATAGCTTGGGTATTATTTTTCAGAAATAATATATATTTAAATAAAATATGCACACAACATTGTGAATTTATATTTCAATAAACCTTTTTATAGATCTTTCATTTTATTATATAAATTGTGGGAATACGAAGAGAGATTGAAACTGATTTATTACAATATTCATATAAGATTATATAAGGTTAAATACAGAATTGAATAAATGCGAATAAATAAGATTATAAAGACTTGTAGTATTGAGGAACAAAACCTCAAGACATCTACTGATCGATTGCCCAGCATATCAAGATTATAGAATGAACTAGTTGTTTGTGAACTTAACGATTTGATTTCCGATAAAAAATCATATTTAAAGTTCAATTCATTTTGTAAATACATTCTAAACTTTCTACAAAATCTGGATCTCTAATGTTTTCATGCGTTGAATAATGTAAATAACTTATGTAAATAAACTTTTCTCCTTGTTTGGCGCAAGTATCCCTTGAGGGATATAGCGCTTTGGAAATAAAATAATTGTAATAATTGTAATATAATGATAAATATAGGAATAAATAGATATAAATAGATAAAGAGAGAGAGAGAGAAGGCCATTTAAAAGCATTGCTTTAACCCTTTAGGTGCCGGCCTTTTTCAAGGTCATTCCTGATTATTGTTAGCCTTCAAAAGACATCAAACTATTCTTTAAATTATTATTTATTTTTTAAATAAACGCTTTTATGATTCATACAAACATATGAAACACAATGCAAAAGAATATACGATTTAAATACAATTAATTAATTTTCATTATATTTTTTTTAAGGAGAAAAGGAGCATCAAGTCACATAAAACCAATACATCGCCTTGCCTGGCGCTTAAATGGTTAAAGATATTCAATGGATAATCTGATTGTTATAAATGTGATATTAATGCCATATATAAGGACACATTTATTTTTGTGTTTATATTGTAAGAAGAATATTTGAATGTTTCATAACGATATTTCATGGTATAATATCAACATTATATATGTATATATTTTAATAGCTAACATTTAAAAAGAATCGAGGTTTAACAACGACATATCAAAATATAATAAAACTTGTATATATAATAGCGAATATTTTAAGATTTTGTTTTGTTAAATTCGAAATTTAACAATGGGATATCAAAATGTAATATCAACGTTAAATGTTTCAAAATACTATATTTTTATTATTTAAAACTTAAAAAAAAAAAATACAACTATTGCATTGATTAAAAATAATTGAAATAATAAATATTAATATAATCAATATATAATATCAACGTTTGAAAGTTTGAAACTACATTTAGTGTAAAATACCAGATTATTGAGATTTAAAAATAACATTTAGTAAATAAATATCATCAATTTAAGTTAAATAACCTTTTTTTTTCAAATCTTATATTTAAATCTCCTCACTTTAACACCTTTTATATCCATTTTATACTATTTCATTATTTCACATATAAAAATTCATATCATATAAAAGTTAGTAATATTTCTATGGAATAAAATAGACATAAAAAGTTATTAAATACGAAGATGGAGTAAAAATATCAGGCCTCCAGGGAAATGTATTTTTACAAGGGATTATTTTATTGAAATATGAAGATTTTAATGATAAATTTTCAATTTAAATCAAAAATATTTTAGAATTTAAAAATTCGAAACTATTTTAAATCAGTGCAATAGTTATATTTTTAAAGTTTTAAACAATTATAATGTAGTTTTTTTTAAAACATTTAACGTCGATATTACACTTTTATATACCATTGTTAAATTTCGAATAAAAAAAAATCTTAAAATATTTGCTATTATATATACAGTGTACTCCGCTTATAACGAAGTCGCATTATCCATGACAATCACTTTGTTATATCCGCAGTTGGAAAAAAAAATGTTTTGTACCAATAATTTTATTTACTATTCAACTCAAAAGAGCAACACAAAGATCAATAACAACCTCATCAGGTGAACCACTGCAGCAGAGCCTCATCAACATCAGCATATGTAGATCCACGTGCTCGTTTCCGACTGCTTTCTCCCGCATGCAGAGCTTGTTGGTGGATCTTCTCAGAGTTCTTTATTATGGTGCTGAGCGACGACTGTGGGATATTATGTTTCTGGGCAACATCTGTCTTTTTCTTCTTCTCCACTTCAATCTCTCTTAGGATTTGCAGCTTGACTGACAGAGATAGTGAGTTTCTTGTTTGTTTTCGTTCTCCTGCCATGGTAAACGTTAATAAAATATAAGCGTTTATTAAACAATTTAATTTTGTTTAAATAATGTAAAAAAAATACTTATAATATGTTTGCATATTTTAAAATTGTATATTATTAACTTATTTGTTGTGTATCATTAAATTTGTGTCATTCACACGTTGTAATATGATATATATTATGCATAATATATTAGTCAATTATAATGGTAAATGAGAAAACTTCGTTATAAACGGATAAAATAAAAATTTATACATGCAAATCACTTCGTTATAAGCGAAAATTCTTTATATCCGACTTCGCAATATCCAGAGTTCTTTTAATGGTTTAAGCCCTTCTTTTCTTTCGTGCAGACAATTTCATTCGCTATATGCGGAATTTCGCTATAACCGACTTTGTTATAAGCGGAGTACACTGTATATCTATATATATATAAATGAATGTTTGTATGTCCAGTATACAAATTCGCAGTAGTTCACTAATTCAAACCAAAATTTCATACATGGGTAAAAAAATACGGGGAAGATGATAGGCTATTTAAAAAAAATATATAAATCAATTGTTAAAACTATATATTCAAATTATTCTACTTAGCTCACGAACAGCGCCCTCTATCAAAGATTAGATTAAATTATGCTGATGCAAACAAATATATAATGCTAATAACAAACAATTATAAAAAAAATATTATCTAAATATATATCACTCGGGTAGATATGCACACGGGTCAATCCCGGGGCGAAGCCCGGGTCACCCGTCTAGTAAACTATAAAATGTCAATATTATACCATGAAATGTTGTTATTAAAATATTAAAAGTATTTCTTAAGAATATCAATATTCGCACAAAAATAATATATACCCCTATTAAAATCAAGAATGTATTTATTGAATCCAAAAAGATGTTTTTATAAGTCATAAATTACCTTAACAGAAAGAAAAAGAGGACTAATATAAACTAATTTACCTTTAAATAAAAGAGCATTTCCCTAATTTAAATTTTGAAAAAGAAAAACTATAACTGCTAAAGTTTCAAATAAAATCGAAAATATCGTTTAAAATGAAATAATTGTTATTAAAGTGTAAAATGTTATCTTAAAAGGGCACACAAAAATAATTTATCAATATTAATTGAAACATTTGTTTAAAAAAAAATAGAAAAGGGTATTAAAGCGGTATAAATGAAGAATATAATACATTTTAAAATATAATTTATACTATTATAATTTTATAATGCATTTTAAATATGGATATTATTTATATTTGAAAATTTGTAATCAATCATATTCTACTCTGTTTCAACTTACCAAAAGATGTTTAGCATTTGATGTGGCGTAGATTTATTTATAATTCAATGTATGCACATATTTTGAAATTAAACTAATTAAATAATAAAACTTTTTATTTTCGGTATTATAAAAATTCGACACATTTGCAATAACATAAAACTTTATTTATTCATTTTTGCGACCGGATCCACGCTTTAGAAGACAGCCATCTTTAAAAGTAAGTACCTAATATGTGAAATATTTATTTCGAAAATAAAAATTAGAATTGATTCAAATGCTTTTTTTAAGAATTCATACATATTTAACATTAAAAAATGTCATTTAAAAGTATTTTACATTTCAATTTAGATTTTAATTTATTCAAATATACATTTGAATTATTCAAAAATCAGTATATTAAAACGTTAATTAAAACTTTCATTTTATGTCTTTTTATCAAACGAATCTTTTTCTAATTTTTTCCTGCCAAAATATTTTCCACCACGAAAATACAAAATATGAAAATGTTAAAAAATCAATTCGAATTTAAATTCAAAATGGAAATCTTTTAAAATCTAAAAACATCATAAATTATTTTCCACTTTTCTTTAAAATATTTGACTGTAAATAACATTATCCGTCACAATTTTATTATATTTTTCATTTTAATGCTATTCAAGAATTGTTTTGTGATATAAAAAATATTAACTATATTTTAAAACACAGACACATGCAAAATTTCAATCAACTTAAAATATTCTACCTATAATATTTTATCAGGTTTAGATAAAGCGTCATAAGAAAAAATATTTTTCTTAAAGCATCCCGAATATTTAATATAATGAGACAGTTCAATTATAGTTTCAGAAAAAAATATATATCTGTATAAAGAAAATTTCACCCTTTGTTCTTTTGTTAATAATAATAGATATGAAATATCTTTGACACTTTTGAATATTAATGTTAATGAACATCTCTTTAGAGACATATTTTTTATAATTCGTTTATATTTTATATAAAAGAAATGATTTCTTTTAATTAAAAAGGCATATATTGGATCAAAATATCATTTATTTTACCAATATTTCAGTTGGCTGAACGCCAACCTTTATCAAGGTGTTATAACATTTTAATGTATGTCAACAACAATCTCAGCGCCACATAACGTCAACAGAATCAAGTTATGTTGACGTTATGTGGCGCTGAGTTTGTTGTTGACACACATTAAATACGTATGTTATAACACCTTAATAAAGTTTTACACAAATAAATTTACTGGCAATGCGTTTCTTTTAAATATCATCAAATATTATCTCTACAGACCTTACTGGAATGATATGAGTTATTGAATGAGAGGGCTTGGCTCATCAGTAGTGAACCCTCTCAGCGGTTTCGCCAAATTAATCTCTAGACCGCTCTACTATTGTATTGGATTGGTTTGGAGTATACCCTGTATTTTCTATGGATATATCAAATATCATTGCAGTATGGTCTGTAGAGATAATATTTGATGATATTTAAAAGACACGCATTGCCAGTAAATTTATTTGTGTAAAATTTTAACGATAGATGGCAATTAAATTTAATTTACCTTAATAAAGGTTGGCGTTCAGCCAACTGAAATATTGGTAAAATAAATGATTTCTTGATCCAATATATGCTTTTTTAATAAAAGATTTATTTATGGATTGCTCTATTTTTAAAAAGAATTAATATAAGAACGAGATGTGGCATTAACAAATTTGATTTTTACAAGACATTTTTATATTTCTATAGCGACATTATTTGTCTAGTTTAAGAATGATTTAAAAAAAACATATATTTTTTATTTATTTCGTAACTATTTTTAAAATAGCTGTCCTTTAAGTAATTTCTATTTAAATAGAGCGATAAAAAAGAATAAATAAGTACATTAAATTTTAACAAAAATAAAAACCGTCAAATCAAATATAAATATATTCGTAAAAAGAATTATAAATTTTGTTACGTAGAAAATTAAGAAGAATAGGATGAAATGGTAATTTATTTAAAGTAAGAACAATTTAATTTTTAAAAATAAAATACCAACGAGGCAAGTTTGTTGAGTAGCAAAATATAAATATTAAAGTTGCCAATCTGTTAAAAATAATAAAGGATGCATTAGCGCGCCATCTGTTATGTAAAAACTGGTGAAACCGCTGGGAGGGTTCAGCACTGATGAGCCAGGCCCTCCCATTAATTTTTGCCATTGCAGTAAGGGGCAGTAAAAATTGCTTAATTTTTAAAAGAATCATACGCGTCTATAATAGTTTCGAAAAATAATAAATATTTATTAAGTAATAAAAATATACAAATATTTTTACATTGTGTGTGTGTGTTATTAACTAAATTAGATGGTCTTGTTACATTAGAAAATACGAGAAAGTAATATGGCTTATATAAAGGTGTTATTCAAGAAATAAAATTATTGAAACACAGATTTCCTTCAAAAAATACATTTCCTATTGTCCTTAACTGGACGGAAAAATATATTTGTAGGACCTGATTCATCAGTGGGGCAACCCTCCCAGCGGTTTCGCCAGTTTAATCTACCTTACTACTTTCTGAGAGCTCTACTAATGTATTGAATGATTCTGCTTATATCGACTCATGGACAAAACGTAAGGAAGTTGTACCTTTTAGCATGTATATGCTACTCTGAAAGATATTACAGTGACCTTTATTGAAGAAACACGAGATAACCAAATGCGAACAAAATTGCATCTGTCTCCTTTAAAAAAATTGGCGACCGGCAGCATAAAATATTTCCACTTCCTTAAGTTTTTTTTCCCTGAGTGTATATATGACACACTATAGAGTTGAATCTTGGGTATGGTATTCAATCTAACTATGGACAGTAAAGCTTTGTAGACATTGAAATTACAAGAAATATTTCTTTGAAAATAAAAACGTGTGCCTTATTAGTTTTATATTCTTTAGATGGAGCGCCTTTACCTTAGGTATAAAGAAATTATTATTAGGACAGAAAGAATTTAGACATAGATAAAGGTATAATGTCTGTGAAAAAAAGGAACATCAATAAAAATCATGAAGAAGAATGTTTTGACATGAAGAACAAAGGATGGTCTTTAATTTTTAAATTACGTTTTGTATTTAGATATATAATCTTTTAATCATTTCTTACTTTTATAATGTTGTGCTAAGTATATAAGCCAATAAATATATTTTATATCGAAATCTTCAATCGAAAATTAACAACAATGATACACATCAATGGTTACCAGGATATATTCATGAATGATAAAACCTATAGAAGTTACACCGCATGAGTCTCTTTTCAACAACAAACCAAAACCTTATTTCAAGGTGAAATATTGACTATTTCTAACCTTTTTGGATGAGGTATGAAAGGATGAATTTTGAAGAGTAATGATGAACGGAAAAATAAAATTGTTTTTCCGTGTTCGTCACTACTCTTCATAATTCACCCTTTCATACCTCATCCAAAAAGGTTAGAAATAGTCGATATTTCACCTTGAAATAAGGTTTTGGTTTGTCGTTGAAAAGAGACTCATGCGGTGTAACTTCTAGTGTCGTTTTACAATCACAGGCCGCAGTGTATTATATTGTGATATAACCTATCAATGAAAATAATGGTGGAAGGCTGGTTAAACCGTTTGGTTTTCGACCACTAGGACCCGGGTTCGATTCCCGCATTGGACACGTTTACTGTTAAAAAAAAATGCTCCAATGGCCCCCGATTCTTGCAAAAGTCCAACCCCACCAGTGAGTGCAAGTAACCAAACCGGGCTCTGGCATTTGTAAGTGCAAAGTCGAACTGCTTTTCACATGTGTAGACATGTGGCGCGCTTACAGTAAAAAGCAGTCGCTAACTACCCAATTATGATTATCATTGCCTGTACCACGTGTACTAGGGATAAGCAAAAAAAAATGAAAATAATAATCAGTGGAAATAAATACATTATATATACAAAATTAATTTCAGAAATAATTTAGAAAAATACATCGTTTAATTCTAATTACTCATTCAGGAAAGAGATTGAAAAGAAATAAATTGAAACCATAACATTATTCAGTAAAGTAATTGGTCGATTAGTCTTAATGTACAATTGATCGTTACGTAATTTTGAATTACGTCGAGACATCCTTATTTGAAGAGAAATATAATAGAAATATTATTTTCCTTCTACATCTTTATATGCTCAATCTTGTGAAGAAGTGTAATAGCTTTTGAATTAAAAAATATATATTTTCGTTAAAAATTTCGTTTTGAATAGTGAAAAGACACTGAAAACTCAGTTATATATTATATGTAGTCTGAAACTTGGATTAATTAAAGTCCAAGCCCCCTACAATTATGGTATTCTCTTTTTTCAAATAAATGATACTATCATGAATATAGAAACATACACTCTCATGGACGACACTTAAGGAAATGGAAAGTCTATGATGTGGCCGGTCGTCTGTTTTTTTTTTTGTTTTTTCAAGGAGACAGAGGCTGTTCACACACTTGGTTATCTCGTGTGTCTTCAATAAAGGTCACTGTAATATCTTTCAGAGTTATTGTCAGAATCCCGATATACATGCTAAAAGGTACAACTTCCTTAAGTTTTGTCCATGAGTGTAGTTATCTCGTGTGTCTTCAATAAAGGTCACTTTAATATCTTTCAGGGTTATTGTCTGAATCCCGATATACATGCTAAAAGGTACAACTTCTTTAAGTCTTGTCCATGAGTGTAGTTATCTGGTGTGTCTTCAATAAAGGTCACTGTAATATCTTTCAGAGTTATTGTCTGAATCCCGATATAAATGCTGAAAGGTACAATATCCTTAAGTTTTGTCCATGAGTGTAGTTATCTCGTGTGTCTTCAATAAAGGTCACTTTAATATCTTTCAGAGTTATTGTCTGAATCCCGATATACTTGCTGAAAGGTACAACATCCTTAAGTTTTGTCCATGAGTGTAGTTATCTCGTGTGTCTTCAATAAAGGTCACTGTAATATCTTTCAGAGTTATTGTCTGAACCCCGATATACATGCTGAAAGGTACAACTTCCTTAAGTTTTGTCCATGAGTGTAGTTATCTCGTGTGTCTTCAATAAAGGTCACTTTAATATCTTTCAGAGTTATTGTCTGAATCCCGATATACTTGCTGAAAGGTACAACATCCTTAAGTTTTGTCCATGAGTGTAGTTATCTCGTGTGTCTTCAATAAAGGTCACTGTAATATCTTTCAAAGTTATTGTCTGAATCCCGATATACATGCTAAAAAGTAGATCTTCCTTAAGTTTTGTCCATGAGTGTAGGTATCTCGTGTGTCTTCAATAAAGGTCACTTTAATATCTTTCAGAGTTATTGTCTGAATCTCGATATGCATGCTAAAAGGTACAACTTCCTTAAATTTTGTTTATGAATGTAATTGTGGTACTTTTTAAATTGAATAAAATAAGGTTAGCAATATAGGCCTTTATTTAATAAAGCAGACTTAGACATTTATTGTCCTTACATAGGCAACATAACTATGGATAGATAAATGTCCAAAACCTTGCTCTATTAAATATAGAAACATCTTGCTTAACTTATTGTGTTTAATCTAATAATAAAAATATCTATTTTTAAAGTCAACGCAAAATTTGAAGACATCTCAAAGTATTGCAAACAATTAAGACTATAATATTATTAAATGATGTTAAAAAATAACCTTTGACTAATTTTGCATATCTCTCCTTCACTAGTAATACTTATTTTTATTAAAATATATAAAAACAAGCGAGCTTTCGAGCTAATAAACGGCTCTTTGACTGGTCTTTTGGTCGCCAATATGTAAATAGAATCTGTTCTCTATTAGTCTCCGAGTAGCGCTCAAATATCCGGTCAAATATCCATATATATAAAAATTTAAAACTATTTTTGACGCGTCTGATACTTTTAAAAACAAAACAATTTTCTACTGCTCTTACTGCAATAATAAAATTAACGGGAAGGCCTGACTCATCAGTGGTGAATCCTCCTAGCGGTTTCGCCAGTTTAATCTCTTTATATGATCGATATTTCTCTCGTTATTTTTGTAGATTTTGATAAAAGATAATAATTACTAGTAACAGTGATAAAATCAGTAAAATATTATTCTAGCAAATTAATATTTTATAAAGAATACCTCTATATGCAGTAAATACTTGTAAATTCAAAAGACATCCACATACAAGATGTCAATAGCCAATTGATTCACACACTTATATTAGTGGCCACCACCAGCGATAAGATTGGCCATTATGTCGAATTCAATAAATCAATCCCGCGTATCAATTTAAGGAGAGCTGTCCACAGAGGTTTGATCTTCCCTGGACACGACACAGTATCACACCCGAATCGTTCAACCGTAGGTTTGATTTACGCCATGTAAAAATCGTTGTGTTTTTATATATTGACCGAGAAAACAAGTTTGAATTTTTATTGTGGTTACAAGTCAGAAATACAGAGCGTTGTTTCTTACCGCTTCTACCACCTTTTGTTACAACAGTATTGGGTAGATTGATTGTTCTTGATGCAAATAATATTATAATTGAATTAAATAAATACAAACCAATTTGCATAGTTTCTTTATTCAGATATTCGGATACAAGCTTTCGAGCGGTCGCGCTTCATCAGGCCACTGACTCCGTAAAGGCGTGTAACACACATACAATAGAAATTCACAGAAATACATTTTCAAAAAATTAAATATAAGAATGATTCAATGAATGAAAGGAAGAAAAAATTGCAACGAGTTTCTTTATTCTAAATGTTGGCGAGCTTTCAGGCGTTAGCCTATCTTCAGGCCGATTTCGCAAAAATATATATATGTAATATAATCCAAAGTTATTACACTGCAATATTTGATGTATTACACTGTTGTAGAATCCTGTCGACTCTATGTAATATATCCAAAGTTATTACACTGCAATATTTGATGTATTACACTGTTGTAGAATCCTGTCGACTCTATGTATTATATCCAAAGTTATTACACTGCAATATTTGATGTATTACACTGTTGTAGAATCCTGTCGACTTAACCGTTCTGTGACAATATCGTTGCGGAATTTCTTGTTGTTCGATTTGAATGGTGAGGATTGGTTGAAGCGCAGTCGTTGAGTGGCAAGTGAAGCACACAGTTAGGAATAATCAGGACACGTGATGGGGTTTGAAAATAAAAGGCAACTGGGTTGGAGGAAAGAAAGCTTGAGAAGGCGGAGCGAGTTTTGATTGTTAATTATCTGATCACATGGTGGTGATTGTACTTAGCTACGGGATGAGCAGAGGGAGAGAGGTCCAGAGCCGATGTCACCTTGTTGGAAGCCAAAACTCTACTGACAATTCTTGTCTTTCGATTTAACACCACGAGTTGTCTTCCTTCCCATTGGTCGAAGGATAACGTGCCCGTTTTTCTATTGGTTGACCTATTTAGTTATTCCTTCCTAATTGGACCGGCGGCTTTCTTTGGTGAAAGATATGCCCGGCCTGATAGGAAGTATCGGGTGTTAGTTCGACTCTATTTACTTCCGCGTTATCAAAATACGTCCGGTCCTGTCCGGAAATATTGGGCGTCTCTATACTAATATAACTTCTGCGGATACCAGATACGTCCGGGCTTTGCGAGGAAGTATTGACTGTACAAGTTATTTATACTTGTGCCCGCTTTTAGCCTGCTTCCTATGTCTTGTTGCCACTTTCTTTCCTCCAGTTACCTTATTCTTTATTAAATCTTTGAAAATCATACATTGTACATGCATAGTGGGTCGGGGGTGCATACAATTATATACAAATTATGACAGATGCGCCCCCTACATGTGAAGAATTCAAGAAGGGGTTAGCCTGAGAGAATTCTGTAAAGTGAAAAATAATTTTGTGGTAAAATTAGTTGTGGGTATTGAGAGTCTATATACAAGCATTGGTGGCGATATAAGAAGTAATATAGAATGGTGTTGATGATATAGGTTGAGTATAATTAATAGAAATCAAAAAAAAAATTTAATTGTAAGAAATCAAAATGAATGCTATGGTACATAGTGGATTAAAAAGAAAAGAAAATGCGCCTAACTAATTTCTACTCGAAATTGGAAAAAAATCGAGGGAGTTCTATTAGGGCTTTTGAGAAATCAAAAAATAAAAATGAAAAGTTGGAAGAAATCAAAGTAAATGCTTGGTTGCATGTTGGAAAAAAAAAATGCTTTGATGCATGGTGAGAAAAAAAAAGGAAAATGCCTAACCATATTCTTGCTCGAAATTGGGAATGGAAATCGAGGGAATTTTATTAGGTCTTTTGAGAAATCAAAAAATAAAAATAAAAATAAAAGTTGGAAGAAATCAAAGTGAATGCTTGATGCATGGTGAAAAAAAAAGGAAAAATGCCTAACTAATTTTTGCTCGAA
The DNA here is from genome assembly GCA_030710605.1 of Cordylochernes scorpioides. Taxonomy (NCBI): domain Eukaryota; kingdom Metazoa; phylum Arthropoda; class Arachnida; order Pseudoscorpiones; family Chernetidae; genus Cordylochernes; species Cordylochernes scorpioides. The sequence continues at coordinate 95,151,956 of CP092873.1, forward strand.
TTTTGGGAAAAGAAAACGAGGAAATTTCATAAGGTGTTTTGAAGAAATCAAAATAAAATAAAAAGTTGGAAGAAATCAAAAAATAATATAAAAGTTGGAAGACATCAAAGTAAATGTTTGGTTGCATGATGAGAAAAAGGAAAAATGTTTTGTTGCATGGTGGAAAAAAGAAATAAAAAAAAAAGAATGTTTTTGTAAATCAAAATAAAATATAATATCCAATTTTAAAAGAAAACCAATGAGTTCTCGTTGATTTGAAATTATGATAATATAAACTAATTGGAAAAAAATGATAATGATTAAAAGTGATAATAAGTTGAATAAATTGATAAATTGATTATATATTTAAATTTTAATTGAGAGAAAATAATGAAAATGATTAATATGAACAATAAGGTGTATTGGTTTGAACCCTTTTGTATATCTACATGCCCTATAAATGTTTTAATTGCTCAATTATGCCCTATAAATTTTTTGTCTTTGTGTGTGTTGTGGAAAATGTTAGAAGTCTGTTGTGTAAGAAATGTGTGTGCGTGTACCTTGTTTGATTTTCGAATGACAGTCGATTTGATTGACATTGTAAAAGTCGATGCGCAGGCTTGAATTGGAATCCAAAATCGGTGGCATAGAGAGGTTCCCAGTTGACCTCAATTTAGCTGCTGGTCGAGGGATGGTAATTGGAGATCGGAAACGAGGCGCTCCTTTCTGTTTGCATGTAATTGGATCAGGAAGTGGGGGAACTACGTTTCCTGTCCGCCTGATTGATTTTGTGTGCGACTTATTTTGTGTACGAATTGTTTTGCGTAGTGTTGGTTGGATTCGTCGATACTTGTAGATAATCGGCAGGTGGGACAGGTTTTTACCTGTTTTTGTATTGTCGTGTGTTATGTTCTGCCAATACATTGTGAAGAGATGAGTTGGTGTAAGTTCGACGTTATTTGTATTTTGAAAAGCCGGATGTTGTATCCATTTATTAAATCGAATGGTCGTTGTGACTTTAGTAAAAAATGCTATTCAGTGATATTAGAGTGGAATTGAGTGAAAATGAGGCTTACGACGTGAACACGTGTTGAGTGGAGACGTGTCACAGGCGTGGTGAAAGGCGTCTGTGGCCTGAAATGAATAGTTTTGTGGGGTGACCTGTGACACGAATCGAAAAAAAAAAATTGTGAATGAAAAGGTGTCACGCGAAGTCCTTGTTTGTACAAAATCTAACCTGTTCTCACTATGAACAACAAATTTATTAAAGTCATATATCGAAATTTCTATTGTTAGTGTATATGGCACCTTTTAAGGTGAACATTTTTTTAGTGTTTTGGGTAGACGAGATGATTGTTACTAACGACGGTGCATGCGTTTGTTGGTTGTTGTCGTCTTTTGGCGCGAGTGTCGCGCTTGTTGGGCGGGTTGTGCGTGTTTGTTAGCGTGACGACGTATGGTCATGTATGGATTTTGTGTGGTAAGTGTGTGAGCTGTACTGACACGTTTTTTTGGGCATGGTGATGGTTGAAGTCGTTGTGGTTTGTATTTGAGGGCATATAGTACTGGCAATTGGGTTGAGTGATAAACATGGTGGTGGGGTCAATGAATGCAGGCAAGGGTTGTCCTGTGTGACAAATTTGGTTGCAGTGCGAGTCCTTTCGGACAGGTTTGGCCTAGCCCGTGCGTGCATTCATTGAGTACAAGGTTAGATACATGATTAAAGGGGTAGATAGGTTAGATAGAAGTCCAATGTCAATTTCTTGACGCCATAGGGTGGGTGCCTACCTCAGTTCAACAGGTCTCCTCTGGGACGTCTTGGTTTGGGGTGGTTGGCTTGGCTCGGGACTGCTCGCACCGTACGCGAAATTGAAGTGAAGTCCGGTACTGGAATATCGTTTTGGGATCGTTTGTGCTGTCCCGGATCGCGCGGATTGGTTTCGGGGACGGTGTACGGCATGGCGGTGGATGACTCCTCGGTGGTCGGTGTCCGGCCTTGGTGACACTCGCCTGGGGTTGGCGGGGGTTGTGTCCGTCGTCCTCCCCGGGGAATGGCGCTCCGGAATTCCGTCTCACCTTGCGGGGCGTTGACTCGTCGGAGGGCCACGGTCATCTGCCATATGATGGCCGCTAGAAGGCGCCTGGTCGCCTCTCTTCTTGCCCGCTTCTTTTCCGCTGGTTTTGTCATTGCCGTTTGATTTGCTGGTGTCTGGGCTAATTTCCATTTTGATCCTGATTAAGTTCCATAATATCTTTATCCTGTCGACTCTATGTAATATAATCCAAAGTTATTACACTGCAATATTTGATGTATTACACTGTTGTAGAATCCTGTCGACTCTATGTATTATATCCAAAGTTATTACACTGCAATATTTGATGTATTACACTGTTGTAGAATCCTGTCGACTTAACCGTTCTGTGACAATATCGTTGCGGAATTTCTTGTTGTTCGATTTGAATGGTGAGGATTGGTTGAAGCGCAGTCGTTGAGTGGCAAGTGAAGCACACAGTTAGGAATAATCAGGACACGTGATGGGGTTTGAAAATAAAAGGCAACTGGGTTGGAGGAAAGAAAGCTTGAGAAGGCGGAGCGAGTTTTGATTGTTAATTATCTGATCACATGGTGGTGATTGTACTTAGCTACGGGATGAGCAGAGGGAGAGAGGTCCAGAGCCGATGTCACCTTGTTGGAAGCCAAAACTCTACTGACAATTCTTGTCTTTCGATTTAACACCACGAGTTGTCTTCCTTCCCATTGGTCGAAGGATAACGTGCCCGTTTTTCTATTGGTTGACCTATTTAGTTATTCCTTCCTAATTGGACCGGCGGCTTTCTTTGGTGAAAGATATGCCCGGCCTGATAGGAAGTATCGGGTGTTAGTTCGACTCTATTTACTTCCGCGTTATCAAAATACGTCCGGTCCTGTCCGGAAATATTGGGCGTCTCTATACTAATATAACTTCTGCGGATACCAGATACGTCCGGGCTTTGCGAGGAAGTATTGACTGTACAAGTTATTTATACTTGTGCCCGCTTTTAGCCTGCTTCCTATGTCTTGTTGCCACTTTCTTTCCTCCAGTTACCTTATTCTTTATTAAATCTTTGAAAATCATACATTGTACATGCATAGTGGGTCGGGGGTGCATACAATTATATACAAATTATGACATATATATACAAATAACACAAAATCTAAACTATATAGTTTAGATTTTGTGTTATTTGTATATATATATTTTTTTGCGAAATCGGCCTGAAGATAGGCTAACGCCTGAAAGCTCGCCAACATTTAGAATAAAGAAACTCGTTGCAATTTTTTCTTCCTTTCATTCATTGAATATCTAATTGCAATTATTTAGGATTTTATAAGAATGATTGTTGTGTGTATTTCCCTAGGTCGGGGTATTGAGGGAGAGCTTACAAGACTCGTATTATAATTATTTACAGCAACAACAACAAAAACCTTTATTAAGACACTATTGTCTTACAAGGGGATTCCCCTATAAAGTTATATATGTACATGAGTGAGGAGGAAAAGCAATTTAGAGGGGAGGGGGAGCAATCAGCCGTTGTCTGTGGAGTTGTGAGCACTTCTTCTCTCATTTTATCAATCGCCTTGAAATATTTAAAATATTTATAAACAAATGTTTTATCCAGCAGGAGAGTAGTGAAGATTTTATATACATGTTGTACATTGTAGTGGGTTGGCCCCGAAATTTCGCGAATTTCCAGTCTCTTTTCATGTAGGAATGGACAATGGAATAGATAGTGGACCAAATTGTCTTGGATGCCAACATTGCAGAAGTAGCAATTTAAAGAGTCGCTGCTCCAAAACCCCGTGATATCCTCGCGGAAAAGTAGCCATAGAATCCTTTGACGGGCTATAAATCGTTTAATTTTCAAAGGGAGGTTTGATAGTAAGTATTCCTCCGTTGTGAAGGAGATACTTAGAGATTGATAGTGAATAAAATGAGTTGAGTTTTGTATCTTAGCTCTGTCAAATTGGAGTAGCTGGTCCACTGTGGTTTGAATAATTCTAGGCATTTCTCCTCGCACAACCATATAATCTTCACAGTTCTTAATAAAAGAAAAACCCCTAGAGTCAATGATGCTATTCAGGTTATGAATAAAGTTGTTTCCCGCTTTTCCCACAATTGAAACTTTCCAGAGCTGGGACAAGCAAACATAGGGTAATCTTGTCCTGTCCATTTTTAAAATCGTATCCAGAAATTTAGAATCAATTTCGTAATGTTTAATTCGAGGGACATCCTTCCGGTTTCTGTTCGTAAGATGTAGCCCGGAGTAAATTTGGGATGGTCAAGAAATCGCCGTAGGAAAATATCTGGATCTGGTTTACAACTCTTATCTGATTCGTCACCCACAGTGGGGCCGAGTATAACAACGTGGATAAAACTATGGAGTCAAGTAGTTTCATCACTGCTCCGAACGATTTGGTTCTTGACTTAGATAGTATTCTCCATACTGCGTTTGTAGCAACTAATGCTTTGCTTTTAAAGTGCTGCGCAACGTAAGCAGTTGGATTCTTGGTAGTTAAGGGGTAGCCAAGGTACGTATATTTTGAAGATACTGTCAAGGGTTGTTGGCACCAAAACCAAACGTCAGATCTGGCCAAGCGGCCTCCATTTCGAAACACTACGATTTTAGACTTGGATTGGTGTTCAGAGTTAAACCATTTTCCTCAAAGTATCTTTTTATTAAATTAATCTTTATTTGGAGATATTATAATTATTTATATATATGTTAAAAGATAGAAATATGATTTGTCAGGAAGCCTCTAGGAACATATATTTGGTAGTTGAAGTACAGCTTTTACCATGCTAACGAAAGCCAACAGCCCGAAACGCGTTCGTGGTTGGCTTTTGGATTTATCAAGAAATAGGTTGGCCAAATATTATGGAACAAGCCTATATCAACTTTTAGTTGATTTTTGTTCCACTAGATGGCGCTCTGCCATCTAAAATACTCATGTGAGCGATCAGGTAATGTCTTTTTCTGTTTTTAAGTATATATATGTGATAATATCGTTGCGGGGTTTCTTGTTGTTCGATTTGAATGGTGAGGATTGGTTGAAACGCAGTCGTTTGAGTGGAAGTTTAAGCATACAGTTAGGAATAATCAGGACACGTGATTGGGTTTGAAAATAAAAGGCAACTGGGTTGGAGGGAAGAAAGCTTGAGAAGAGCTGAGCGATTTGACTTATTAATTAGTTGATCACATGGCGATGATTGGATTTAGATGAAATGAGCGGAGAGAGAGAGAGATCCCTAGAGTAGATGTTACCTTGTTGGAAGCGAAGGAGCAACTGACTATTCTTGCTTTTTCGATTTAACACCAAGACTCAGTTTCTCTCTGATTGGTCGAGAGATGTTACATGATCTTTTCCTATTGGTTGACCTACTTAAGGTGCTGTCTTCTGATTGGCCCGCGGTTCTCTTTGGTGAAAGATATGGCCTGCCTGATAGGAAGTGTCGGTTGCTATTTCGATTTTATTTACTTCCGCGTTATCAAAATACGTCCGGTCTTGGGTCGGAAGTATGGGGTGTCTCTATACTAATATAACTTCTGTGGATACCAGATACGTCCTGCTTTGTCAGGAAGTATTGAGTGCTTCGCGACTAATATAACTTCTGCGGTCACTAGAGACGACCGGTCTCTGCCCCTGCAATATTGACACAGGGGTGCCCAGAATAGTCGTGCCAGCTTTAGGCCTATTTCCTATGTCTTTTGTTACTTTCTTTCCTCCAGTTACCTTATTCTTTTATTAAATCTTTGAAAATCATACATTTGTACATGCATAGTGGGTCGGGGAGCATACAATTATATACAAATTATGACAGATGCGCCCCCTACATGTGAAGAATTCAAGAAGGGGTTAGTCTGAGAGAATTCTGTAAAGTGAAAAATAATTTTGTGGGAAAATTAGTTGTGGGTATGAAGGGGCTATATACAAACATTGCTGGTGATATAAAAGAAAAATAGAATGGTGTTGATGGTATAGGTTGAGTATAATTAATAGAAGTCAAAAAATTTTTAATTGTAAGAAATCAATGAATGCTATGGTACATAGTGGGCAAAAAAAAAAGGAAAATGCGCCTAAACGAATTCTACTCGAGCTAAGAAATGAATTCGAGGGAGTTCTATTAAGACTTTTGAAATCAAAATAAAAATAATATAAAAATAGTTGAATGAAATCAAAATTGAATGTGTTTGGTTGAAAAAAAAAAATTGTTTTGCTGCATGGTGATAAGGGAAAATGCCTAGTTACTTTTTTGCTCGAATTTTGGAAAAGAATTCGAGGAAATTTCATAAGGTCTTTTGAAATCAAAATAAAATAAAATAAAAGGTTTTTGAGCGAAATCAAAGTTGAGTGCTTGGTTGAATGAGAAAAAAAAAGATAGAGAAAAAAAAGAATGTTTTTGTAAATCAAAATGAAATATAATATCCAATTTTGAAAAAAACCAATGAGTTTTTGTTGATTGGAAACTATGATAACATAACTAAGTGGTAAATATATGATAATTAATGATTAAAATTGATAATAAGTTGAATAAATTGATAAATTGATTAAATATTTACATTTTTAATTGAGAGAAAATAATGAAAATGATTGATATGAAAAATAAGGTGTATTGGTTTGAACCCTTTGGTATCTACATGCCCTGATCTAAATGTATTGATTGCTCCATTTTGCCCTATAAATTTCTTGTCTTTGTGTGTATTGTGAAAAATGTTAGTAGTTTTTGGTGTAAGAAATGTGTGTGTGAATTCTATGTGTTGTTGAGATCCTAAGGTCTGTGGTATTTACGTGTAGATGGAAGGTGTAGCGTTTTTTTTTTTTTTTTGAAAGTTTGTAAAGTATTTGATCAATTATGATGGGAGTATGAACTCATTTAAATGTGTGTGACGTCTTGTACTTTTTTTTTTTTTTAGATTTCCGAGTGACAGTTGATTTGACTACATTGTAAAAATCGATACGTAGTTCGAATTGGAATCCAAAATTGGTGGCATAGAGGAATCTGTGGCTGGGGAGAGCGGTGACCTAATTTGGATGAGCGGGGCCTTGTAATGAGACGCCGGAAGTGGGACGTGTCGGGGACGCGAGGTCCGATCCTAAAATTACCCTCCCACACTATTTGCATGTAATTGGATCAGGAAGTGGGGGAACTACGTTTCCTGTCCGCCTAATTGCTATTTGCATCTTGTTTTTGGAGTGTGACTTCTCCGACATTGGTTGGTCATTCTTCAATTACTTCTATCTCTTCGGAGTCTTTTTAGATTTTCTGCAAAGATGATTCCTAATGTTTGTCCAAAATTAAAAAACTGCCTCTTGTAGTTCGAAGATTTTACGAGCGGGCATGGTATAGATAAACAAGTGATTAATGATTAAAATTGGGATACAGTTGTATGGTAGAACTAACAAACAGAGGATAAAAATCAGATGAAAGATAGGATATTGCCCCATGTTCGTCCATATTTTTGTAACTGGGGGACTCTGAAATATTTGCTTGAACCTTATTAATTGTAGAATTTGAATGATTGGTAGGTTCGCAGTTCTCCTGTTTGATATCTTTAGGGAGTGGTGTGAGCTGATTGAGCTGGTTGTCAGGTTTGCAGTTTTTAACATCGGGGAAGAGTGATGCAAATCGTCTTGTTGTAAAAATGGCAGGGTCTAAATGCCTGAAAGGTTCGCTGCTGGTGGGTTTGAACCTTAATGACTCTGTTTGGAATAATTCGGGTGTTAAATGTTTGAAAGGGAACGTGTAATTGGGGTTGTGCTTTATATGATATGTGCTAACGGCGGGTGGTAATATATAATGGATTTTTTCTGTATACAGTTTAAGTTTGTTGACGTGGATTGTGTCAGTGTTTCTTTGAAGTGGTTGATTTGGTCGATCTATGCGGACCACATTTGGTGAAATAATTTCTAATATTGTGTGAGGTCCTGTGAAATATGGCGCAAGTTTCCCTGTATTTGGGTGGTGATATAATTTTACTAACACTAGATCACCTACTTCGAAATGTGGTTGCTTGTGTCGTTGGTCATAAGTGTTTTTGTCTTGTAAATGTTTGTTTTGTGTGCGTGTGTGTGCAATTTTTCTAGCTTTGTCGATATCTGGGTACGGTGTGTTATGATTAGAGATTTCTGGGGGTAGGATACCAAACATTAAGTATATGGGTGGAAAACCTGTGGTAGAGTGGGGTGTCTTGTTATATATAAGTGTAACCTTCTTGACCAACTTGGTCCATGCGACCTTAGGATTTTCTAGGTGTAATAACCTAAGTTTTCCCGTGAGGGTGGCGTTCAGGCGTTCACATAGACCGTTGGCTTGTGGGTTGTTGCTGGTTGTGATTAACGGGTGAATATTTCTATTAAGGAGAAAACTACGAAATTTGGGTGAAGTGAAGGCAGGGGCTCTATCCGTAAGAAGGCGTTTTGGAGAACCATCCTGGAATACTCGCTTAAGTACCTGTTGGTAGGTGGTGGTACTGGTGGATTTAGATGGAAAAGCCCATGCGTAGTGTGAAAAATGATCGACTACCACATGGAGATATATCTTGGTGTTGCCATATTTGGCAAATCCTGCTATGGTGTCCAGAGATAAAAGGTCGAAGGGTTCTTTAGATTCCGGAGGTTGACTTAATTCTCCGTAAGTGGGTCCTACTGGACGTTTTGTTAATTGGCAGGTGGGACAGGTTTTAACTTTTTGTTTAATATCTTTTGACATACCTTGCCAGTAATATTGTGTGGAGATGATTCGTGACATTTGTGAAATACCGGGGTGATTGTATTGTGTGTGTACTGTTTGTAAGAGTTGTTGTATGAGTGGTTTTGGAAGTATAATCTTGGTTATACCTTTTCGGGAAACTGTATGTAATCCATTACGATCAATGGTCAAACTAGACTCTTTCGATGGAGGAGGTTGGTGGGTCTTGATAAGGGTGGCGTCCAAGAATCCACAAAACGGGTTACGGGACAAGAGATCTGCTTCATATTGTAGTTTTCCCTTTATGTAGCGGACCTCATATTCGTAACTCGATAGTCGTAAACTCCATCGAAACAGTCTGCCGGACGGGTTTTTGATGGTTTTCAGCCACTGCAATGCGTGATGGTCAGAAAATATAGTAAATTTTCTGCCCATAAGATAGATGCGAAACTTCTCCACACTCTCAACGATTGCTAAGCACTCAAGTTCAGAGATGGAGTAGTTTTTCTCGTGTGGGCGCAATGTTCGGCTGAAATATTGAACTGGATATATGTTCCCGTCAGGGTGAACTTGTTTGAGAATGCCTGCTATACCGAGGGTGGATGCATCGCAATACACTTGGCATGGCAGACCTTCTTTGTAAAGGTGTAAAATGGGGTGTTGTGTGAGGTTTCCTTTCAGGTCAATGAACGCCTCTTGACAAGCTTCATTCCAGTTCCACACGACATCCTTTTTGAGGAGATTGTTGAGTGGTGCTCGCAAGCGAGCGTATTCCGGAATGAATTTGTTATAGACGTTCACAGCGCCTAAGAAGGATTGTAGTGTTTTTTCGGTTGTGTGGTTGTTTAATGGCGTGGATGATGTCGGTATTGCGTGTAAGTGGTGTAATTGTACCAGCTGTGATGGTGTAACCTAGAAAATTTATGGATTGCTTAAAAAATTCGCATTTCGCGAAGTTAAGTTGTAACTTCTCCGCTTCGCAAAAGGCGAAAAATTGTCGCAGGTGGTTTTGATGTTCCTCCAATGTGTTGGAGTAAATGATGAAATCATCAAAGTAATGTGCCACACAGTCAAGTCCGTGTCTCTGTAGGACCTGACTTATGGCTCGTTCGTAAATCTGAGGACTGGTTTTTAACCCGAAAGGTAATCGAGTGGGTTGGTATAATCCTTCAAAGGTGGCAAATGCTAACAGTGGTCGAGAATCGGGGTGTATTGGAACTTGCCAATACGCAGAGGATATGTCGGCCGTGGAGAAATATTTGGCCTGTGCGAGGCGGTCTAGGATATCCTCGATTCTCGGGAGGGGATGGACATCAGAGCTGATTAGCTCATTCACCTTCCTATAATCGATACAAAACCGTTTGGTCTTGTCGCGCTTAGTGACGAGGGTGACAGGGCTCGAGAAAGGTGAAAAAGATTGCTCTATGATGCCGTTCTCCAGCATTTGTTGTATTTGGTTACGGATTTCTTGTTGGTCACATATCGGAACACGATATGGACGTATGGTGATTATTTTTTTGGAATTCGTGGGTATTTTTACTGGTGGAATCTGTAAGCATGGTACGTTGAATTTGTCCTGTGAAAAAATGTGAGTGTACCTTTGTAGAAGTGTTGTGAACTGTGGTGTATAGTGAGTGTTAGGTGTTGTGTTGTAGTATGCATGTGGTAAAGGGTTTTGTTGTGTATTAGTGTGAGTGTCGAGTTCGTTGTGTGGGTTGGTCATGTGAGAGTTGTGCGACGGTGTGTGATCACCTATGTTTTTGGTATGCGAGTTATCCCGCTGTGTGGGTGCGTTTTGGACAGGTTCATAAGTTGAAGTTGTTGTGGTTTGATTATTTGAGGGCATGTAAAAAGGGCAATTGGCTTTAGTGAAAAAGGGGGCATGTAGATAAGTGGGTTTTTCTCAATGAATGCACGCAATGGTTGTCATAGGCGGAAAGTTGGGATGCGGGGAAAATATTTTGTGACATCGCCTGACACTGCCAGTACGTGCATACATTGGACACATGATTAAAATGGTAGGAAAGGGTAGACAATGGGGCGCCCAGCTGGAGTATAGTGCATTTATTAAAATCTATGGTTAATCTGAATTTATGGAGGCTATTGATACTAAGAATTCCGAATGGCAATGGTGCATTCACTACATGGAAATACTCCTTTCGTGATATTTGTCCTATTGTCAGTGGGATAGATAGTTTACCCATGGTTTTTGCAAATCCGTTTAGGGTTTGGAGGTGTAGTGAATGTCCCTCAAGGGTTAAATTAGGCAGGTGGGTTTTTAGCATATGATAAATATTATATGGCACTATACTCAGGCTGGCGCCCGTATCAATTAAAAAGGGGCATGATACATTAGGGGCTAGAAAAAGTTTGACAGTCAGTTGGTTTAGGAATCCTACCTCAGTCTCGAAAGGGCTGCTCGGCTGGGGTGTCCCTGGCTTGACTTGGTTGTTGTGGAATCGTGGTTGGTTGTTTTGGGACTGTTTGCACCGTCCGCACTTTTTCGTGGGTCGTCGGGACTGGTCGAAGTCGGCATTCGCTGTGCCAGTGTCTCGCGCCGCAGAACTTGCAATTGGATGGTGGAAGAGGTGCATTCCATGCACCTGGGCGTCGGGGTGTGCTGTGGTACGGACCCGACATTGTGGGTGGTTGATCTTCTCTGGGTCGCGTTGTCGGTGCACTGGGCCCGTGGATCCGCTGTACCAGTCGGAACCATTCTCCTAGATTCTCGGGAGGGACTACGCGGACTAGGCGCTGGTCGTTGAATGGCAGTCCTTCTGTCAGCGTCTCGAGGATCACCTCTTGTGGAAGTCCTAGTTGCAATCCCATGGCGGTTTTTTTCCCGGTAGTAGGTCTCTAGGTTGGCTTGTCCAGTAAGTTTCATGGCGAAATATTTCGCAAAGGACGCTTCGCTTGACTCAGGGTAGAGATCTAGGAGGATTTGTCTCACCTGGAAATAACTCCGGTCGGCCAGTCGAAGTTTCCTGAAGAGCTCCAGGGGTTGTCGCACCAGGTAGTTTGGCAGGCGCAGTAATTTTTCTTGTTCTCCCATGGATGCGTCTTCCATTTTTCGGTCGAACGTCTGGAAAAACTGTGTCGCGCTGTATGCGCCGTCGAAAGGTGGGATCGCCGACTCCGCTCCATCAGAAATTTTTACCCGGGTCAGGAGCGTTGACAGCTGGTTGACGGCGTCCGCTAGGGGCGCAGTTGTCTCTCGGCCGGTCACCTCCTGTCTTTCTCCTGTCGGTTCGCTTTCTCTTACTTCTTGCCTTCTTTCCATTGTTTCCGTCGGACCGTCTGACTTTACGCCTATGGGATCCTGATTTAATTCCATCTCTTTATCCTGTCGACTTAACCGTTCTGTGATAATATCGTTGCGGGGTTTCTTGTTGTTCGATTTGAATGGTGAGGATTGGTTGAAACGCAGTCGTTTGAGTGGAAGTTTAAGCATACAGTTAGGAATAATCAGGACACGTGATTGGGTTTGAAAATAAAAGGCAACTGGGTTGGAGGGAAGAAAGCTTGAGAAGAGCTGAGCGATTTGACTTATTAATTAGTTGATCACATGGCGATGATTGGATTTAGATGAAATGAGCGGAGAGAGAGAGATCCCTAGAGTAGATGTTACCTTGTTGGAAGCGAAGGAGCAACTGACTATTCTTGCTTTTTCGATTTAACACCAAGACTCAGTTTCTCTCTGATTGGTCGAGAGATGTTACATGATCTTTTCCTATTGGTTGACCTACTTAAGGTGCTGTCTTCTGATTGGCCCGCGGTTCTCTTTGGTGAAAGATATGGCCTGCCTGATAGGAAGTGTCGGTTGCTATTTCGATTTTATTTACTTCCGCGTTATCAAAATACGTCCGGTCTTGGGTCGGAAGTATGGGGTGTCTCTATACTAATATAACTTCTGTGGATACCAGATACGTCCTGCTTTGTCAGGAAGTATTGAGTGCTTCGCGACTAATATAACTTCTGCGGTCACTAGAGACGACCGGTCTCTGCCCCTGCAATATTGACACAGGGGTGCCCAGAATAGTCGTGCCAGCTTTAGGCCTATTTCCTATGTCTTTTGTTACTTTCTTTCCTCCAGTTACCTTATTCTTTTATTAAATCTTTGAAAATCATACATTTGTACATGCATAGTGGGTCGGGGAGCATACAATTATATACAAATTATGACATATATGTGATGATGTCTTGTTGACTCTTGTAGAATCCTGTCGACTAAATATGTGATGAGGTATCCAGTCGACTTAAACTATGGAGTGAGTCCCTGTCGACTCTCGCTATACTGTGTTGACCGAGAGGAACAGTCAGGATGGGGAGTTTTCCAGTACCTCTCTGCACCTTGGGAGACCTTTAACAGTTCTCACAGAGTACAGGCAGTCGTGGTCGACACTGGTCGACACTTTTTACTGGTCTACATGATGGATGAGAAGGACCTTGGTGACAACCGACGAGGGCTCACGCAGATGGTGAAGTGACTATATTTTTGGCTAAGACGGAGGCTTTATATATCTTTTCCGAGAAAGGGAGTATTGCATTTCAGCAGATGTGAAGAGCGTAGATCGTCTGGCGAAACTCTACACTGGCGCCATCCTGACAGTTTCCTATCTATCTTTAGACTTTGTTGTGGGGATTTTAAATCTATCTCGATTTTAGACGTTTTTGACCTTTTGCTTTAGCTCAACTCTTAATCTATTACAGAGTTTTATTTATTTATCCTCAGTTTGTACAAAGTACATTACATATGATGATGTAATGACACATGTCAATCATGCGTATAATCATTTACAGATGTGTTTCTATTATAAAACATGAAAATCTTGTTATAAGTTATATACAATATGGGGTTGTTGGTTAAATTACCATATATATGTATACCAAAAGTGACATCTCTCTCTTTAAAAATGAGCAAAACATTTTACTTACCACCTCAGTATTATACAAAACTAGGTACCTTATTTGAACCACGAATATCATCCTCCCGAATCTTTCTATTTTGGATATTAAATATATTTCTCTCTTTACGTGATTATTTCTTCCTAGGTGCACACATAAAGTTATAAATGGTGTATATAAAAGTCAATTTCTGTCTGTCTGTTTCGCGATAAACTCAAAAACTACTGAACCAATTGATACCAAATTTTGCATGTCGCTTTTTATAACCCTGAGGAAAATTTTCGGCTGCATTTTGATTAGTATTTTTGGCTATTTCTTTTTTTCATTTGAAGAACTTTTTTTTACGCGGACTAATCCGGAATATAATGAACACCTAAATATGGCCATTTTTTCAAGCATCGGTGGTTCAGTGGTAGATTGCTCGTCTGCCACGGGGGGGGGGGGTTCGATTCCCGGCCGATGCATTTTTTTTAAAACAATTTTTAAAACTCCTTTATATAATATAAATATATATTATTATATCAACTATATTAATTAAATCAAATACCTAAACACTAATATAATACAATTTTGCCATCACACACACTTTTTTCCTGTAGTTTATGTGTTACTTCTGTATTGCTATTCTATGGCACTTCTAATATTTATTATTGATATACTTTTAGTATGAAGGAAATTGCACCCAAGGGATTTCTCGGGCGAAGCCGGGTCATTCGCCTAGTGACTAATATAAATGAATAGATATATATAAGACCATGTAATATATATATATATGTGATAAGAAGACGACTAAATAGATTTTATAGTTATTATCCCTAGTACACGTAGTACAGAACATGATATTCATGGTAGGTAGTAGTTAATGATAAAAAGGTGATAAAAATAAAACAGAAAAATCATTCGTAATAATTTAAACCGCGAGCTTTTGAGCTTTGGCTCTTTAACAGACAGGAAATGTTATTATACGAATGAACTTGGGTGTCTTAATATAATCTTTTTTGCCTGCTAAAAAGCGATTAGATAAGATCGCGGTTAAAGTTAATAAACTAAACTCATTGCTAAAATTATTTATTTAATATATATATATATAATATTTCGAAACTATTATAGACGCGTAGAACAGTAGAAATTGTTTAATTTGTAAAAGAATCATACGCGTCTATAATAGTTTCGAATTTTCATAACAGATGGCGCGCTAATGTATCATCATATATAATATTTATTGTACAATTTTTTCTACTTATTTTATATATATATTTAAAATAAGCAGAAGAATACAAAATCTCTCTAATACAGTCGAATTTGGAAATTTCGAAGCCCAAGAGACAAAAAAAAATCGAATTATCCAAAAATTCGAATTGAAAACGGGAAATTCTATTTATAGGAAATTCTATGGAACAAGATAAATATTCGAATTTTTTAAAAATGTTATATAAGAATAGCCCACTCTTCTTTATCGTTAGACAACAGACAGTAAACAATGTTGTAGATGAATTTGTAAATACTAGAGAGAATTATCATAGATTTAACCATTTTTTGTAAATATATTTATGATTATCTTTCTAACCTGAAAGATTCAGGTTCCTAATATATATTATTGTTTCTCTTTTTATTTTTAATTATAATTTTTTATTGTATAACATGTTTATAACTGTTTCTGTTTAAAAATGTAAATCGACGCAATTATCCCTAACCGGGATATCGCGTTTTGTATATTTAAATAAATAAATAAAGACGTTAAATTATCAAAGTACTACTGTATTTTATAAAATTGAAGAGAGAAAGGAGCGCATGGAAAGTATGGGTTACCATTGTAACTAAACAATGGAAGTAGACCCCACACATCAAAGATACATAAGGTATATATATATTAGGTCGGATAGTTGTATGTATGAAGCTGAATCAATATCGGAAAGTTCCCTCCTCCCCTTCCCATCCAATAAGCTGATGGACATTTCCAGCCAAGATTTATTGGAACCTCCGTTTGATACGCTACCATCAATATTGTCTGTCTCTCCCGCCACCGCAAGTTGGACTTTTTTTATTATCATCGTATTCTGTGGGTATCATTCAGGAAATCTCTAGATCATTCTATCCTAACTGTCCGTTCTACCGTACATCTATATCTCCATTATGTAAATTGGTTTGTTTTTTAATTCGTTTCTAAATTTGTCTCAGGAATGTAAGTTATCTCCCACATATATGTGAGAAAAGTAGAGGACTCTGTCGTAAATATGCAATTTAGGGTGTGTGCACAAATATCCAGATTATCTATATATAGGAATATGCAAATTTACAAGGTTGTTTTTTAATTTGCAGGGAAATTTTAACTCCCTTTTGGTAATCATCCAAAGCAAAAGTAGAAGATTCTGTTTTGTAAATATATAATATAGGATATAAGTATATAGATTCAGAGTATAATTTATACATTGAAATATATTGAGAGAAAATCCCTTTATATGATAAATATGTACAAAAGGTAATTTACACAATAAAATATAGAAATAATTTTACAAAAGTTTCTTTCTTTAAACTGTCAATAGTGGGAAGTGGTGCCGAATATATTAACGCTTTAATATATATTTAGATATCCATCCAATAAATATTCTCCTATATTGCAGCATACCACCACCGTATAGAAATATATTTAATCAGTGAATATGAATATTAACGATAGTAATATATTTGACCACATTACAGAATGTGTCTTCTGGAAAAAACCGCCCTCTCTTTTATATTAAAAAGAGAAATATATATTAACGTTGTAATTAATGACGATTTTTTCTTACTTCTGTAATTTTCTCGTAATATCCCTTTGAAGCTATATAATCAGAATATAATGTTTAATATATATATATATGAGTGTGTTATATATAGAATATTTCATTTTGTATAGATAGATGGATATGTTTCTTTTTATCTCTACATATTATATCCTATATTAAACTCTACTACAATTTTACATATTTCCCTTCAAAATATCGTTTGGATATATCATCTATGTTAGTGAAAGGCAAGCCCGCGCGACGAAGAGAAGAACAGTTTTCAACCAACACCACCGCCGAGGGACGGTGGCGACGTCACGGTCGGCGCGCATGCGCGGCGGCGGCGGTCACGTGGGAAGCAGGGGAGTGGGCCCTTCGAATTCTGACGGCCAACACGGACTGACTTCCTTCCCAATCCATCCTTTTCAATCGAACATTTTTTAACTTCTTTAATTACTAAAATTAATTTGTAACATAATATTTATATCTATATTTATCCTGAATAAAATTTAAAATATCAAGGATGATTAATTGAATCATTCTTTCAATACCAAACGAACCTGTCATAGTGTACCATTCAAAAAGTGTACCGAATATTGTGGCGAGCCCTGCCAAGGATTTAAGATGGACAAACTCAAGAAAGCTTGTGAGACGAAAAAGAGGACTTTGGAAAGTGTTATTGCAGAAGCAGATGGCGAACTTGGAAAGCAAGAACCAAGCCTAGAAATGTTGATGTCTCTACGACCAAAGCTCCTCAGATGTAAAGACAGGTTCTTAATTGCCAGTGATTGTCTCATCGAACAACTGATAAAGGCGGATAGAGAAGATGAAGAAATTGAAGATGTCGATATCGTTCAAGCGAATCTATTTGGAAGGTCTGAAGGCGTTTTGCAAAAAATGGAACAATTACTAGCAAAACCAACAGTAGACCGAGAATCAATAGTTTCCGGGGGGAACGAAGGAAAGTCAAATCTTCATCGACTTCCGAAGTTGGAACTACCGAAATTTGGAGGAGAAGCACGGGAGTGGCTGCAGTTCTGGTCAGCCTTTCAAAGCGTCCACGATGATGACTCCATTTCGGCCTGTGTCAAGTTTCAATACCTACAAAATTGCATGATAAAGGGATCGGTGTCGGAGGAAATAGTTTCATCCTTTCCAAACTCAGCGGCAAATTATCCACTTGCCATCAGCACTCTTAAGGAACGTTTTGGCCGTGAAGACATGTTGGTGGAAGTGTACGTAAGGGATTTGATTGCTATCATTTTGGAAAATGCTCATGGAAGGAACACGACATCTTTTTCGACTGTATACGTTCGGTTATCATCACAACTACGAGCGTTGGGGTCTTTAGGAGTCACAACAGATAAATGCGCTGCTATTCTGTACCCCATGGTGGAATCAGCTTTACCTGAAGATCTCTTCGTCGCGTGGGAAAGGACTCGTCATCATCACAAGCCTGATGAAGATGGAAAGCATAATTCAATTGAAGCCCTCCTGGAGAAGCTTATGGAATTCCTAAAACACGAAGTTGAGGGAAGTGAAAGAATGCGTTTGGCTCGTCAACCGTTTTCGAGTTCGTATCCATCACAATTTAATCGAGATAAGCCGCCCAAGCCGAAGACATCTGTCGCCACCGCTGCAAGTCTGGTAGTTGCTGATGGGAAGTCAAATAACGCTTATAAATGTGTATTTTGTGATGGAAAACATTGGAGTGAACAATGCTGTAAAGCCATGTCAATGTCTCTTGAAGCAAGAAGGAAAATAATTCAAGAGAAACAGTGTTGTTATTCTTGCTTGAAGCCCGGACACTTTTCCAAGTATTGCAGAAACGTTGTGAAATGTGTCATCTGTAGTAAAAAACACAGGGCAATCTTGTGTCCAGTTTCAAAAGGCAGCCAAAAATCTGATGGGATTGAAGAGAGAAGTAAGAACATAAATGCATCCGTGGACATGTCGAATCAAATTCGGTGCCAAGATGTCTTACTTCAAACAATCATGGTAAATATTAATGGCGAAAATAAATCAAAAGTTGTTCGAGCAATGTTAGATAGTGGATCCCAGAACTCATATGTATTGGAACAAACTGCTTCCGAAGTTGGACTCACTATGCTCGGGAAAAAGGAAGTTGTACACTTACTATTTGGTGGAGTGAAATCGAGACCACAGCAGAACAAGCGGTATCGAATCTACATTTCTGATGTGGACTCCAAGTACAACTGCAATTTTGAAGTACAAGACTGCTCAACGATTTGTAGTGCAATGCCTTCCGCTCAACCTACCGAATGGATGACGGAACTTCGATCAAAGGGAATTGACTTGGATGTCTATAGGTCGAACACGGAGATTGAACTACTACTAGGAGCAGACGTATACGCCAAGCTACTAACAGGAAAGAAAATAGAATTGGAATCTGGTCCCGTCGCTCTCGAAACGAAGCTGGGCTGGACTGTTAGTGGAAAGGTTTTGGGAAATGTTCAAACAACTAAATCTCAATCATCAGTTCTGTCATGCTTAGTCCGTGATGCAACAATACAAGATCTTTGGAGATTAGATGTC
The DNA here is from genome assembly GCA_030710605.1 of Cordylochernes scorpioides. NCBI lineage: Eukaryota > Metazoa > Arthropoda > Arachnida > Pseudoscorpiones > Chernetidae > Cordylochernes > Cordylochernes scorpioides. Next base: position 95,170,890 of record CP092873.1, read on the forward strand.
ATCGGTATCATGGAACCCATGAAGGAAAAGAGCAAAGAAGAGTTGTCAGTTGCAGCGTTGGAACATTTCAACCAGTGAAACAGAATGAAGATGGTCGATATTCTGTCAATTTACCTTGGATAGGAGGACACCCACCACTCCCTAATTACAAGCTAATTTCGGAGAAGAAACTTGAATCTACTACTGCAAGATTGGAAAAGTTGAGAGTTTTGTCAACCTATCACGATGTTTTCAAGTCCTGGGAGGATGAAGGAATAATAGAGCGTGTCGATTCGGAATCTGGACATGTTCTGAGCCATCATGGAGTAATCAAACCAGAAAGCCAATCTACTCCTGTGCGTCCAGTATTCAATGCCTCATTTCGCACAAAAGGAAATCCTTCACTCAACGATTGTCTGGAAGTTGGACCAAATATGTTAGAAAACATTCCAGATATCATTACTCGTTTTCGTCTCGGTCCAGTGGCAGTAACTTCTGATATTAGAAAGGCATTCTTGCAAATCGAGGTCGCTGAAGAAGACAGAAACTACTTACAGTTTTGGTGGTACAAAAATCAGAAATTGGAAGAAAAGCAAATGTACCGTCATTGTCGTGTCGTCTTCGGAGTATCAAGTAGTCCTTTTCTTCTCGCTGCGGTAATTGATCATCACCTAAGCACTTATGAAGATGAATACAAGAAAACGATTGATATTCTGAGAAGGTCAATGTATGTTGACAATTGCGTCGCTTCCGTTGGATCAAAAGAAGATGCTTTGAAGTTCAAGGAAGAATCAGTTGAAATATTTGGAACAGCAAAAATGGACTTAAGAGAATGGGAAATTGGTCCATCGTCTGAAGAAAAGCAAGTACCCGTACTAGGTCTGTTTTGGAACCTGAGGACTGATGAGTTAACTTGTGATCTTAGAAGTTTTGCGAAGAAAATGGAACCGGGAAAAGTGACAAGAAGGAAGATATTATCGGCAGCTCATTCATTGTTCGACCCGATTGGATTCACTTGTCCGTTCACAATCATTCCTAAGATGTTACTTCAAGAATCTTATGGGGTCAAAGCTGGATGGGATACAGACTTATCGGAAGACATCAGTCGAAGATTCAATGCATGGTTGAGTCAGTTAACTGAGGTGGACAAATTGAAAATTCCTCGCTGTGTTGTTCAATCTCAAGATAGAAGAACATGGACATTGCATGTTTTTATGGACAGTAGCAACGCGGCGTTTGCAGCTTGTGCCTATTTACGAAGTGGATTTCCTGGGAGTGTTCAAGTTCAATTACTCATGGCTCGTTCGAGAGTAGCTCCTATGAAGAATACCACTATACCAAGGCTAGAATTGGTTGCATGTGAAATTGGATCTAGATTGGCTGTCCACATAAAATCAATGATGGAGTTCGAAGATATACCAATTACATTGTGGACAGACTCTACTACTGCTTTAGCATGGATTAAACGTGATATGAACTGGTCAGTGTTTGTCGTAGGAAGAGTAAAGAAGATTCGACAAAATTCAAGCGTAATTGATTGGAGGCACGTTCCTGGTAAAGAAAATCCTGCAGACATCCCCTCACGTGGAGCTTCAATCTCACAATTGATTACTACTAGATGGTGGGAGGGACCAGTTTGGCTTAAGAAAGAAGAACAATTTTGGACACAGTCTGTAGAAAAGGAGTCAATCGAAGAAGTCAATAGTGAACTGAGAAAGGCAGTCGTCACACACTGCAACATAGAAAAGGGAGATATGTTGGCGAAGATCACTCAGTTCTCCAATTATCACAAAATTCTTCGGATGGTTGCACACTGGAGAAGATTTCTGGATTGGCTGCAGAGAAAACGTTCAAACAAAATTACAAAAGGCCCTATTACGATGGAGGAAATGACATTAGCTGAAGAAAGGGTGATCAGATTGGTTCAGCAGTGCTCGTTCGAGGGAGTCAAGGATAAGAAATTCAAGAACCTGCGTGTTTATGAAGATGAAAGTGGACTCTTGCGGGTAAAGTGCCGTTTCGTCCCCGTGGAGAAAGTAGATGCACACTCTTATCCAATGGTGATGCCTTCGAATGGAGTTACAGGTCAGCTAATTTGGAGTTACCATCGACTAATGTGCCATGCTGGAGTTCAGTCATTGCATGCAAATTTGCGGGAAAGGTACTGGATTCTAAACAGCAGACGCACAATTCGCAACGAAATTCGTCCGTGTGCGCGTTGTCGTCGTTTCCGAGCACAGCCTTGCTATGTTGAAGAGGGACCTTTACCGAGGGACAGAGTTCGAGTGGGGCCAGCGTTTGATGTAACTGGAGTCGATATGACAGGTCCACTACATCTAAAAGGAAACAAAAAGTACTGGATTGCAATTTTTACCTGTGCTACTTACAGAGCAATCCATCTAGAGCTGTGTACTTCCCTTACTACGGAAACATTTATTGGAGCAATGCGCAGGTTCGTAGCTAGAAGAGGAAGACCATCTACGATATACTCGGACAATGGATTAAACTTTGTTGGGTGCAAGAACCTGTTCAGTTCATTGGATTGGAACAAGATTGTGGAATATGGAGCAATCAATCGCATATCGTGGAAGTTCAATCCACCAACGGCCTGTTGGTGGGGAGGTTTTTGGGAGCGCATGATCGGGATCGTCAAGCAGCTACTTAGGTCAGTGTTGGGATCTGCACGTGTCACTAACGAAGAATTACAGACACTGCTTTGTGACGTGGAAGCTGTAGTGAATAACCGTCCACTTACGTATGTATCAGAAGATGATGATGAATTGGCGCCTCTAACCCCAAACAAACTTATTAACAACTGTGGAAGCTCAATTTTACCAGAAGCCGATGAAGTAGAACGGGATTCAATGGTTTCTCGCTACCGAA
>CP092873.1:95173851-95198253 GCA_030710605.1 Cordylochernes scorpioides
CATAGTGTTGGGAATTTCAGAAAAATATTTTTTATAAAGTTAATTGACTACTCTCCAAAAAAAGATATATTTTAAAATGTATTATATATAGTAAGCTTTCGAGTTTAAGAACTTTTCAACATATTATTTAGATGAAATGTCTGTTGAAAAGGTTTTAAACTCGAAAGCTTGCTACATATAATACATTTTAAAAGAACCCTTTTGCCGAATACAAGACCAGAGCAATATATCATTTAAAGAAAAAAATATATATTTGTACATACATGTTTATTTGAAATTGTATCCTTTATTCCTGTAGAAGGGCAGCTTGCGCCCGAAAGCTCGAATTAATTTTACAAATAAAGAAACTTATTATTGGTTTTTTATTATATTCAATCAATGCATAACAAATACGTTTTAATTTAATAAAACTTTATTTATCATTTAGATACAAACATACATATGTAAAACTAAAATAAGAAGAAGAATAACAACCATTGATGATGATAACTATATTTATAAAAATCTATTGATAAAATATTCCGTGATATATCTTAAATTCAACAAATGCCCCCGTAAGATTTAGCTGAATATTTTATCATGGTTTTAAAATTTATAAGTATAGACAGGTAACTAAGGTAGTAGTTGGAATGGCCGAGCATTGCGTCATAACAATGACGTCATCTAGATGGCGGCGACATCCCCATTTATTTGTTTACAACTTTTAGGTATTGTTAAGCCTAAATATTTGAATAAAGCAATATTTGACAAAAGATATAAAATCAAGTATTTAAACTAATAATATTACAATTTAATTTGAAACATATGATTAAATGAAGTCAACAATCTGTTAACACTTCATATGAATATAGTAAAATATGCCTTATATTATTCAAGTTACAATAACCTTTAGTTATAGGCTAATATTTTCAAATTTTATTAAAGTTCAGTAGTTAAAGTTATGAGATAATATTGCAACAATTTAAAAAATAATGAAATTTCCCTTTACTTAAGGGTTTTGTTAAGATGTCAGCAACATTTTGATCAGTATTTATATACATAATATCAAAGCTATTATATACACATAAGTTGGTATTTAAAAAATTGATGGTTCTAATCAAGTGGTTAGATTTATTGCTAGTTTGTCCAGATTTTATCAAAGTAATTCCTGATTGATTATCACAAAATATTGTTGGCTTACAATTTTTGCCAGTTAATTCTTCAATCAGATATCGTATGTAAATACTTGTCTTTACACCCAGTGTAAAAGCATAAAGTTCAGAATCTGTAGTTGAGAGACAAACATTTGGCAAGCTTTTACATGACCAAGAAATAAGATTATTTCCAAATTTAAAGGCTATACCTCCAAATGAACATTTAAAATTCTTTGAATTCCAACTTGCATCTGTAAAGCCTTCTAGCTTGGTGTCACCCACAGTATAAACTAAACCTAATTTTTTTGTGAATTGTAAATATCTTAATACTCTTTTGGCAGCATTCCAGTGAATTTCTCTAGGATCTGTATTGTATTTACTTAAAACAGTAACAGAAAATGCTATATCTGCCCTAGATTTACATGCCAAATAAAGCAAACTACCAATAAGTTCTTGGTATTTATGCTGATCTATCTTTTTAGAACTGTGGAAATTTCCAAAATCTGTGTTAACATCCATTGGTGTAGAAACACCTTTGCAATCTTGCATATGGTATTTTTGTAATAATTTGTTAATATAGCCCTCTTGTTTTAGAGTTATTTTATTTTCATGCTGAGTAATCTCAAATCCTAAAATGGTAAAATTATCAGCATTTCTTTTTAATTTAAACTTTGATTCAATTTTGCCTATGGCCACATTTAATATATTGATATCTGAGTAAATTATTATCATGTCATCAACATATAGGCCTAAAATAAGATTAGAATTTCCAATTTTAAATTCAAATAAACATTTATCAGAATTAAATCTAGTAAACCCTATTTTAACCAAATGATCAGAAAAAGTATTGTACCATACCTTACTTGACTGTTTCAGCCCATACAATGCCTGGTTTAACTTACAGACAAGATTTTCATCAGTAGGCTGATATCCTTGAGGTGGAAGTAGGTAAATGTCCTCATCTAATTTTCCATATAGGAATGCAGTCTGTACATCACAGTGTATTAAGCTCCAACCCTGTAACACACAATATGCTAAAAGTGTTCTAAAGCTGTCACTTTTCATCACAGGTGAGCAGATATTCTGGAAGTAGGTTCCATCCTTTTGGCAGCATCCAAGAGCCACAAGTCTTGCTTTGAAGATAGTTTGTCCTGTTGATGGATCAACCTTTGATGAATATACCCATTTAGATTTTATGGGTTTTACCCCTTTAGGTAGATAAACATGGTCCCAAACTTGATGTTCTTGTAGAGAATTCATTTCCCTTTGCATGGCCTCAATCCAATATTCTGGATTTTTGCTATTAATGGCCTCTTCATATGAGTTGGGTATAGGAATTTCATCCAAGGCAAAAAGGTTGTGTTCTGTAGGATCAAATGTTGGATCAAGTCTTGAATCATCTGATAATTCTTCTTCATCTGAAGAAAGCTCACAATAATATTTATTTCTTGCACTTGGCCTGAGGTAGGGAACAACATTATTTTGTTGTTGTTGTGTAGCTTCTTCAAGTTCTTGAATGTTGGACTCTTCTGATGGTTTATTTTCTGAATCATAATCAAAATTTTCTTCTGGAAACTTAAAGATGCAATAGTCCTGTACTTCATTTTGATCACTCTTTAGTAATGATACTCCTTTTTTATTTTCTATAAATTTTACATCTCTTGATTCAACTATTGAATAAGTGTTTGGGTTAAAAATTCTATATGCCTTTCTGTTTGATGAGTAGCCCATGAATATACCTGAATGTGTAATCATGTCAAATTTTGCTCTTTTTTCTTTTGGTATCCAAAATTCAGCAATACAACCAAATGTTCTTAGATGTGCCACTGTAGGCTTTTTACCTGTAAAGAGTTCTTCAGGTGTTATTTTCAAATTATGTTTGTTTGGTGTTCTATTTTTAGTATAAACAAAGTTATGCATGGCTTCTGCCCAAAATTTGGTGGGAAGCTCTGATTCTACAAGTAGTGTTCTTGTTCCATTTATGATGCTTCTATTAGCCCTTTCTGCTATGCCATTTTGCGGTGGAGTGTAAATAGTTGTTTTTTGGTGTATAATGCCTTTATTTTTCAGATAATTCTCAAATTCTTGATTTACAAATTCAAGCCCATTATCACTTCTTATGCATTTAGCTCTTTTATTCAATAGGTTTTCAGTACTTTCTAAAAATTCTTTGAATATTTCTAAAGTATCAGATTTTGAATGTAAAAATTTAACAAATATTTTTCTTGAAAAATCATCTACTATAGTTAAAACATATTTTGCAGATCCAATTGAGAGTTGTTTGATTGGACCTATCAAATCCAAATGTAGTAGCTCAAGTGGCTGGTTTGATTGATTTTCAGTAACTGTCTTAAAGGGTTTTCTTGAATACTTTCCTTTTATACAGCTGATGCAATTTTCCATTGATTTCTGTTCATTGTAGTCAAATTTATAAACTAATTGATTCTTTTTCATTATTTCCATGTATTGATCATTTATATGTCCAAGTCTTTTGTGCCACACCTCCCATGGGATATTAGTTACTTTGAAAGTGATATCTATTTTATTATTATTTCCTTTTATAAAATATAGGTCTCCTACTTTGTTTGCTGTAATTATAGTATATCCAGCTTGATCAATAATATGTCCTCCTTTTTGATCAAAAATCACTTTGTTATTTTCTTGTACAAGTTTGTTTACGGAAATCAAATTATCAGTTAAACTAGGGACATGTAAAACATTATTTAGTATTAAAAAATGATTCACACCATTTAGTTTCACATTTCCTATGTAATTTGATTTGGTGTAGCTCCCATCAGCTAGAACAATTTTTCTTTCATCAGGTTGAATGTCTTTCATTTGCTCAAGAGAGGATGTCATATGACAAGTTGCTCCACTGTCTAGAATCCAACCTTGATATTTATCTTCCTTTATCTCCTCTTCTTTACTGATTGTGGTAAATGTCTGTTCTTCTTTTACTTTAGCAGCTGTAGCTCTGGGCACATTTTGTCTTGTTTTCCAAGAATGTGTGTTTGATTGTGGTCCATTGTTCTTTCTTGTGGAATTTTCTCCTTTGTTTTTTGGGTTGTACCAACAATCATTTGCTTTATGTCCATATTTACTGCATATGAAGCATTGAATCTTCCTTTTAGGTCTTGTATTTTCAAATGTTGTATTCCTATTAAAGTGCACATTTTCTTTAGTGAACATTTTATATGCATTAGGATTTTCTTCTTTTTCCTGAAATTTGTATCTCTCTAGATAAAGTTGTACAATTCTTCTTATGTCTAGAATTCCTGGATCACTAATGCTGCTCAATTGCATCACTATGATATTGTATTTTGTTGGTAAAGCCTTTATAAATGCATCTACAAATTCCTCTTCTTCAATACTGTTTCCCAATATCCTTGCAGTTTCTAGTAATTTTTCTGATCTAAGTAAGAACTGATTTAAATTTTCATCCTTTTTCATCTGCATTCTGAAGAGGTTATTTTTAGCCTCAATTTTTTGTTTTTTTATATCTCCTTCATATCTTCTATGAATTGAGTTCCAAATGTCTTTTGTAGTTTTGCAATTCAAAATTAAACTTACTTGACTATCATTCATTGCACTAGTCATTATTCCTTTTGCTTGGGCATCCTTGATACTCCAATCTGTCTTATCATCTAATTGTGGCGGGTCTTCATATAAATACCTTTTTAATCCCTTTCCTTCAAGGAAGGCTTCTATTCTGAATTTCCAGCTATGGAAATTTTCTCCATTAAATTCAGGAATTCTTATATTTTCCGCCATTTTGAATGTTCTTATTTTAATTACGTACCGCTTTAGATTTCAGGAAAATATTTTATTTACTTACTTTTATCAACCACGGTCTGCTACCAATTATTGGTTTTTTATTATATTCAATCAATGCATAACAAATACGTTTTAATTTAATAAAACTTTATTTATCATTTAGATACAAACATACATATGTAAAACTAAAATAAGAAGAAGAATAACAACCATTGATGATGATAACTATATTTATAAAAATCTATTGATAAAATATTCCGTGATATATCTTAAATTCAACACTTATCCTTATCGAATCTAATCGTTATTATAATATATGTGTTCTGTTATTTATGAAAAAAAAAGAGATTTTTTTAATGTTTCTTAGCTAAGTGCAGTCGCTTTGATAACATATAAAACTAATTGTTATTATAATAGGTAGTTTTTATTCTTAAAACTTGATTAAATTATGCAAGAAATTACATTTAATATAGAATTTGTTAAGTCAATCCTATTGTAAATGATAGATTAAGTATACAATTATTCACATATGATGTTTTTTTTTTTTTAGAACTGGCTAATTTAGCACATAATTATATTTTGTAAAATATGCCGTCTTTAATTAAAAATGTATATATACCAAAAAGAGGCACAACTCTCTAATTACATATATGTCGTAGCTAAATGAAGAGGCGCAGCCGTTATGCCTAGCGAACAGCGCACCCGCGATGTCTGCCACCTTTATTTTTTGTCCAGCTTTTATAGATGGATGAATTTACATATTTACATTTTAACACAAGCGTTACATATTTACATACTCATTTTGACGAAAATAAATTATATCTCTTGGAATTAACTATACAAATTATGACATATAAATTACAACAATGAATTATGTTTTATCACGCCAGTAAAGGAATTAGCCACAACACCAGGTTTGACGAATTCGGACAAAAAGTCAACAAGCTGTGTACCATGGTTTCGGGTTATGGAGCTTTGTTGAATTTGTCAAAATGGTGTTGTGGCTTATTCATTAGCATCAACTCTACGTATTGTGCTTCTTCTCTCCACTCAATCATATTAGGGTATCAAGTTGTGATGGTGTCTGTTTGACAACCATCATGACTGGGTGAAGTAGAATGCCTTTGTCATTAAGACTGGGAGCACTACTCAGTGGCAGGCTGACTTAGCTCCAAAAGAAATGGCCGCCTCTGACATAAGGAACAGACGCCATGTGCAGCAGCTCCTAACATGGAGTACAAACGCTGCTCATCCTGTATCCCTGGAGCCCTTACAGTGTACTATCAGCCGGGCCATCTGAGCCCAGGTTTTTTAGTGAGCTTGTTACTGCTCCCCCTCCTCCTTTTTCATCCGCGCTTGGGACCGGCAAAGGCGGAGTTACGTATTGTACTGGTATGATAAAATAAAAAGCATTGTTTGACCATTTTAATGCATTTTAAAAGGGAGAGGTGTCCACTTTTGGTACATATTTGTTATATTTAATAGTTTTCAGATGAGAGATTATTTGCTGGTTATTTGATATAGAGAATTGAGCATTTGCTTGATTTTTGGAATGCACGAGTATTTATGGTAATGATATTACAGTCGTGGTAAATACACAGTTTTAATCACAATTTACTTTAAACGTGCTAATGAAGTATAGAAGACATATTTTGAGGAAAATACCTAACTTGAGGCAGGAGAATAAAGAAAATATTAAATACGTATTTACATATTTACAAAATATTTGAACAGGCATCGGGAAACAACAACAAGTTTATAAATGGGAAATCCGCGTCGACATCTGGCTGTCGACTTTACAGAGTAAGTTTGTTTTTTAAAAAAGTTATAATTTTAAAATAAAATAATTTTCATGTAACATATATATGGAAATTTTGCTGGGAGGAAATTGATCTAAAGAGACAAGGTCGTCTCTCCCGTCAAAACAGACGTCTAAAACCATACGCCATCTATTGACCGTCGCAGCAACTAGCGGCCTCAGGTCGATGACAAAGCCACAACACCAGCTTTGGCAAAGTGAAAAGCGTCCACCTAGAGACCATGGTTTCGGGCTAATTACCTCGAAACCATGGTCTCTAGGTGGACGCTTTTCACTTTGCCAAAGCTGGTGTTGTGGCTTTGTCATCGACCCGAGGCCTCTAGTTGCTGCGACGGTCAATAGATGGCGTCTGGTTTTAGACGTCTGTTTTGACGGGAGAGACGACCTTGTCTCTTTATATATATAAATCCAAATATTAAGATCTATCGTATAGTATAAAGAATAATTTTCCAATCCATAAAATCAAAAGGGGGGAAAAAAGAGGTTTAACAAATAATTTAACTTTAAAATTCTGTCCTTTATCCTCTCGACCATACATGTTTGATTAGCGGAGTCCAAAACAAAATTCTATATTTAAACTAACTAATTAGTTTTAAAACCTTGTTTTTTATAACTCTGGTTTTGTTGCTTCTGGGCCATCAATGCCCTAAAGAGTAAAATTTAATTTAACCATTCCACGTATATCTCCAATAATGGTTAGTAATTAAAATTTTGTATTCGACCATTCTTTCTTTTTTCTCCTTCCTTGTTAAACGCCTTCTTTTAATATTTGACTTATTTACATAAGGAATGATCTAATTACATTACCGACGTTGACCTTTACATTTTGAAAGAAAAAATTGAAATTTTTTTTTGGGGAGGGGAGGGAAAGTTGGTTGTAAATTCAAGCATGATTTTAGTATCCTTTCCTTTCTTTTCTTCTTTAAACTCTACTCAAACCTTGTAATTATTCAATTGTTTATGTAATTAAGTATCTTAGTGTTGTTTATTGGCGTAAGCATCCCTTGTGGGGATATCGCGTCTGATTTGATAATAAATGAATAAACTGTCGCCATATTTTGTGTGTTTACATAAGATTAAAGATAACCTTTTTATTATTTTTGTAAGAAATACAGATTTTAATAAATGAGTAGATATAATTCAGACTTTTTTATTCATAATGGTAAAATATGTAAGAAAGAGCTGTTGTAATTTTATGATAGAGGAAAAAGATAATCATGTGAAAACAAAAAGTGAACCTTTCTTGTTTAAACATGCATTAAAACAGTGTATTTTAAAACAACACTTGAAGTTACACCGCATGAGTTTCTTTTCAATGAAAAATCAAAATTTATTTCAAGGTGAAATATTGACTATTTCTAACTTTTTTGGATGAGGTATGAAAGGGTGAATTATGAAGAGTAATGATGAACGGAAAAATAAAAGTGTCCAGGGATGGGAATCGAACCCACAATGTTCCGCATACGTCCAGGGTAGCCTAGTGGACATGGCATCTGCCCGGTAAGCGTTACATTGTAGGTCCGGATCCCATCCCTGGACACTTTTATTTTTCCGTTTATCATTACTCTTCATAATTCACCCTTTCATACCTCATCCAAAAAGGTTATAAATAGTCAATATTTCACACCTTGAAATAAATTTTGATTTTTCATTGAAAAGAAACTCATGCGGTGTAACTTCAAGTGTTGTTTTACAATATCAAGCCGCAGTGTATTGTATTGTATTACAGTGTATTTTGTACAATTTTGAACAAACACATTTAAAATCTGATAAATGAAAAAGTGACAAATTGAGACAAGAAGCTTTCAACCTATATGGGATAGTTATGGGCTATGGCCCTCATCAGTACAGGGACGGGCTAAGATAAGAGAGCTCTACCATTTCATAAGTTTAAACAACATTTCTGGCAAGGTTCGACCGGTTTCATAACTCTATTCTTAGGATGTAACGGAACCTAAACGCCACTCTTCTCATGAGAACCATAGTCATGTAGGGAATGAAAGAATCAAAGCATGAATGTTTCTTTTACCCATAGAACAAACTATAATGTCATTACTGCGATGGAAATATATATTTTAGGAGGGCTTGGCTCATCAGTGGTGAACCTTCCTAGCGGTTTCACCAATTCAATCCACCAGACCGCTTCTCTCTAAAAGCTCTAATACTGTATTGGACGATTCTGCTTATATATGCTACACTGAAGGGTGAAATCTTAGAAATGGTATTTAAGCAAATTATGGAGATAAGATTTTAAGACAGTAGAAATATAATATACAGTTTTTTTTTGAAATTCGAAAATCTGAATTTACCAAAACTGGCATATTTGGCATTCATCTGAACTAGTGCGTTTTGCTCGAAGAATAAAAGTGAATTGATGTAGTGCATGTTTCAATGAAGAAGATGTATTTTTAGCGCAAAAAAAGAAGAAATAGAAGACACGTTTAATATGTGGACAGAGTTAGCGTTAATTTAGATATTGTTGTGTAACCACGGCGCGACCCTGAACGCCTGACACGTGGGCGCTACTAACACACGCCCGCTATCTTAACTAGCAAGGCTCACGATTTTGAATTTTAAACTCTCTCTGTGAGTCATCGAACAACAGAGTTCGGCGAGAAATTGCACTTTGACCACGGACCAACTTTCTTGCTTGCTCTCTTTATTATTATTATTATTATTTTTGACTTAAGTTCCATTTTTGGATCAACGCAAAATGAAGACGACCCGCACCGACCGACCCTACAGAGGACCGACCCGAGTGCCAAGAAGCTACAGACAAGATGCATCCCCGGACCAGCCCCAACCCTGGCACCAATAAAAAGTTACATCCCTTAGTACGGCCCTGTGACTTCCAGGCTCCCACACAACAATATGTAATTAACTTTTTATTCACACATTGCTGTATATATTTATTTGTTCTTCATATATTAATATTTTATATATTATTTTAGTTTATATTATTATTTATTGTGTGCATTTATAAACATGAATATTGTAGATTTTAGATATTTTAAATTTTATAGCAGTTTTACATACTCGTGAATTGATACGCGAGCATCTTAAAACAATCTTGTTCCCCGAAGAAGTTTTACGATTTTGCGTGTCATCCTTGCACAGGGGCCATTCTAATCTTCTCTGTATCTTTCCAATTTTAGTATATGTACCGCCGAACAAGCGTATACCGAAGAAGTTTGGCGAGTTGCCACACGAAATATTGGGAAATAAAACTTTATGATCCAAAATAGGCATTTTAATTAATATATGGATTGCTCTATTTTCAAACACATTGCTATATATCATGTATGCCGTCTCTTTTCTGAGAAGACATCTTTCAGTAGGTCTTTATAGAAGTCTCTAGATGGATTTTGCTAGAATCTAAGAGGGGAGGTTGTTAGACCGCAATCTCAAGGGTATAGGAAAAAGTACCTGGTTGGTATGATTGATGTCCCTCCCAAGTTTCTCTGTCCTGTAGATCACTGTGATGGGAAATGGGTTGTTGTCAGTACTGTAGATTGGTGGTCTTACTTACGCGCCGTTGGTAGAGTACTAGAGGACATCTACCCAGTTAAATTAGGTTGTAATAGGTGTCTCTGGCCTAGCTGTTTTAATTGTTGATTTTCCATGAAGAAAGGGAAGAGATTGGTATTGAAAGAAGCATATAAATGAAAGCAGTGGTAACCATAAAAATATCTTCACGCAGCTTTGACTGAAGAATAAAATGAGAATTTTACAGTATTAATATTGATGGTAAATCACACTTAATTGTTTGCTAAAATTGTATTTTGAAATGTTTTTTTCTAATTCTCGATTATGCTAACAATTAAATTACATTATCATATCACACGCATCTCTTGTAAATTTGGTTTCTCCTGGTGGATTCTTTTGGTTACAGAAAACATACACTTAAAATGGCAAAATTTCATTCTGCATTCCGATAATGGTACCGATGCTATGAAGAATATAAATCCTGCGTCTTTAGAATATTCTGGAATTGTGGAAGGCATTTTGATTAGAAATATTTACAATTTTCTAAGCTAAACACTTAGAGAAATATCTATACAGAACAAAGATCATATTAACGAAGCTTAAAGATAAGTTTAAAGAGACAATGATCGCCTCCCGTGTCAAAATAGACGTCAAAACCAGACGCCATCTATTGACCGTCACCGCAAACTAGCGGCCTCGGGTCGGTGACAAGCCACAACACCAGCTTTGGCAAACTGAAAAGCGTCCACCTAGAGACCATGGTTTCAGGCTAATGGCCCTCGTCAGTCTAGGGCGGACTTTATTCCATGAGATCCACAATAATTTTCTCTCAAAAATAAAATGGTCACCTCTCCCTTCAAAATCGATATAAAACCTATACGTTATATTTTGACCGTCTCTCTTCAATCTAACCGACTCAAATCGATGACGACGCCACAAAAAAAAAGCTATATCAAATTCAGAAAGCTCACCTGAGAACCATGGTTTCGGAAGCTATGATCCATAAATCTTTGTTTTCAATCTAATATTATATATTATTTATAAAGATCGATTTTCGAAGTCTCCCAGTGATAAAAAAAAGAGAAGTTGGGTGTCATAAGTTGTTTTAAAATATGTTCCGATTGAAGAGTGCATTATGTGATAAAAGAAAGAGTGTGATGTACTCTCCTCTACAACGGCCTTAAATTAATTTAATACCTCTCTATACGGGGGGTATATACATTACTCCAGTAGAAAATGGAATTCTGAGTTTAGAAGACGTCAGATATATTTATGGCCTCCTGATAAGAGTTTCGAGCCAGACTCTGTATCTCAGATAAATTGGATCGAGAGAAAAATTCCCAGAATCCATCTACACTCTTTACACTTTCTTTACCATTTTTTTTTCGAATGACATTTAGAGAATGCTACGGCTTTATGAGTATTTTGTGTTTCTAAAATAGATTCACATAGAATTGTTAGAAACTATTTCATCACAACATGAACTTGCAATGCGCATCTTTATTAAAATCTAAAAAAATTAATTATTTAATAATAAATAAAAGAGCTTTCGAGATTAGAAATAGATCTTTGACTAACAGATTCTATTTACATATTGGCGACCAAAAGAACAGTCAAAGAGTATTTTATTATCTCGAAAGCTAGCTATTTGTTTATTTTCTAATAAAGATGTGCAATGCTTAGTTCTTGTGTATGTGATTTGTAGCATTTTAGTCAAAACCTTTTAATAAAAAAAAAACGGTATAAACGGAAAACTCTCTTTAAAAGCATTGATTGCTAACTTTCTCTGAACATATCTGTAAGTTTGTTTCGACGATTTTTATAAAGTTTAAAAGAAGTGGGTGCTTTAAAAAGTTCAAAATTTTCAGTATACGAATAAATTAGGTTTTCATTATATAAAATGAATTTATAATGTTGTAACGTTTCCTATTTAAAAATAAGAGATACTTACAATATCTTGTGTTCCTTTATTTTACCCGATTACAACAAGATTAATCCATATATATACACTGCGTGACATTGAAAATGGAACACCAAGAAATAGTGGCCAGAAAGTGATGAACTCGGCAGACAGAGAGAGACAGGGACGAACAATAAGTGATCTTTATTTCAAAATGATAGTCATAATACAGAGCGAGAACGGCGTCGGCTTAGTAGCAAGTAGGACCACCGCGGACGGCGATGCACGCAGCAACACGTCTAGGTAGAGAGTCAATCAGAGTACGGATGGCGTCCTGAGGGATGGCTCTCCATTCCCTCTCAACCATTTGCCACAGTTCGTCTTCTGAACGCGGCTGTGGCAAGGCGTGAAAACGGCGTCCAATGATGTCCCAGACGTGCTCGATTGGTGAGAGATCAGGAGAGTACGGTGGCCAGGGAAGCATCTGTACATCTTGCAGAGCTTGTTGGCTAATGCGAGCAGTGTGCGGTCGGGCGTTATCCTGCTGATAAAGGGCATTGGGTACCCCCTGAAGGTAGGGAAGTGTCACCGGTCGCAGCACATCATCAACGTATCGTTGGGCCGTCATAGTGCCCTGAATACGAAGTAAAGGTGACCTGGAATCATACGCGATTGCGCCCCAAACCATGATTCCACGTTGTCGCACGGTGGGGCGTTCCACAATTGCTGCCGGATTGGACCTTTCTCCACGTCGACGCCACACGCGTACACGGCGACTATCACTGGACAAGCAGAAACGCGACTCATCTGAGAACACGACCCTGTGCCATTCCGTCATCCACGTCGATCTAGCCCGGCACCATTCCAAACGTTGGCGCCTATTCGGTGGGGTCAATGGCAGTCTTCTTAGCGGACGGCATGAGTGCAAGCCATTAGCAACCAATCGACGGGAAATGGTTCTGGTCGAGATGGAATGATCTAGGGTGTCTTGCACATGTTGCAGGATGGCGGTACAAGTGGCTTGTGGGGCCGCCACTGCTTGTCGAAGGATACGCCGATCCACACGTGCTGATGTCACTCTGGTTGCACCGACATTCCTATAAATTACCACATTTCCTTGTTCCAACCATCTTCTCCACAGTCGGTGCACCGTGGACGCACCAAGGTGTGTATCAGCTGCGATTTGACGTATGGACCAACCTGCCCTTTTCAGTCCGATCACCATGCCCCTCGTAAAAGCGTCTGTCTGCTTGAACTGCCTCCGTTTACGATGACCTGGCATTCTCTGTTATTACACGTGTCTTTTGACACAAGAACAAAATTTCTACAATGATTTTCCTTGAAGAAATAACGACACGAATACTGTCCTTTCTGCAAGTTCCTTCCCTTAGATCTTACTCCATGTGCGCACGAGAGCTGCGCATTTTACATCATTTGCATAACTCGGTTAGGCGCGTCTACCCTGAAATTTGCATATTTTTCTGGCCACTATTTCTTGGTGTTCCATTTACAATGTCACGCAGTGTATATATCAATAAAAAAAACTTATGCAAAAGAAAAGTACAGTATTGTGTGTGTGTGTGCCGACATAAAGAAAAATTAAAGAATAATCAAATATTTTACATAAATAAACACAAAGCATGTTACAAATGTATATATCGTAATTTAAACAATCTGATATGTAAGTAATAAAGTATGACGTTTTTTCTAGTCGTCTCAAAGTGACACCAGCTTGCTACTGGACACCCGGGGGATCCAGAGAGGGACAAAGAAGGGGCGTTGTTCCGGATGTTGACAGTTAGTTAGGTTACAGTGGATATTTTCGGAGAGGCCCGCTCAGTGCTAGGTCTCACGGCGGCCCTCGTGACCGCCGTTTTGGCTCCTCTCTGCCTCCGCGGCTTCAGGCTGGACGCCGTGCTTTCCTCAGTTAATCCTCAACTTTCCCCTGGTCCTGGTGCCACGTGAGAC
Source organism: Cordylochernes scorpioides (assembly GCA_030710605.1). NCBI lineage: Eukaryota > Metazoa > Arthropoda > Arachnida > Pseudoscorpiones > Chernetidae > Cordylochernes > Cordylochernes scorpioides. The sequence goes on from CP092873.1 coordinate 95,187,932, forward strand.
GTACTAGAAGAGCGTCTTTTGATCCCAAACTTTGTCCTTACTGTCCCGTGCGGACTTCCCACTCTGCACGCCTTGTCACTCAACCCCGACTGCTTCCAACTCACTTGTTGGCTTACCCGGGTTTACGACATATATATTTTTGTCAGTCGTATATCTGCAATATATAGAATAATTAATATAGTAATGCTCTTCCTCGAAATAACAAAACTTGAATTTTAGTCAACATACCAAATATCATTATTATCTTAACAGATTTTATCGCTGATTATTGATACTTATTTTTTTCTATAACGCTAAAGCTCTTTTTATATAATAAAAAAATGTTTCTATATACACCTTACACTGATATGATGAGAAAAAAACTAAATTTTTAAATCTAAACAAAAAGAAGTGTCGTTAAAATTGGAAATAAATTTTGTCAGAGATAGAGCTAAGATAATGATGTTTGACATTTATGTAGACATTGAGGTGGAAGGACGTCTACTGAGTGAGGTGTAGTCAAGGTTAAATATGTCTACACGCCCAATGTGACGCTTATATACATACTCCGTAGTGCCGTCCGTGTAGCTATTGTAGATATGAAAAAAAAAGCATATCCTTATCGTGCAACTAAAAGTTGCTGATGGCTTGCGCCATCTATCGGAATAAATATCAACGAGACAGCCCGAAACGCGTCCGTGGTTAGCTTTTCTTGATTAATCAAGAATGGGTATTTGGCCAATTCTGGAAATTTTTAAAAATCAACGAGAATATGCCTTTTTTCATAATTTATGCACCTTATCCCAGTATAATATCACATTTGTACTGTTTTTTCATATTGTAGATATGTAGATGATGGTATTTCTGCTACATATGTTTGGAGTGATATGGAAAGTTGTATCTCTCATGTTGTTGTGTCTCTCATTGTTGGTTTTATTAAAAATACGTATTCCTTTCAAATATATAAGCAAACAAATCTAAGGCAATAGCTTATTATAAATTTATTAGATCATCATTATGTAAGGACCAGTCAACAAGTGAATGACTTTGAGATGAAGTGTAAAGCCAGTTCAATTTCTATGTAAATAACACAAGATGATTATTACCTTACCAAATTGGGAGAATCTGTATGGGGCAAGTCACTAATAAAGGCTTTTTGTGTGTGTGTAGTTTTTTTATGAAAATTGATATTTCAGTCTCCTATTTGATTTATTTTTAAATGAGTATCGACTAGTAAAACTCTACTAACTCTCTCTGCAATGAAATTGTATTAGGAAAACTGTCTAATTAACGTTCAATTATTTCTTGTTGTAATTAGGGTAGATGACGATTTTAAAATAGGAAATTGAAATGTATATATTATGCTAGTTTTCAATTGTTTATTATTATTAGTATTATTAGGAAAAATAACTTTCAGAGGTAGGACAAAACTGTAACCAAACTATATTAGGAAGATCAAATAATTAAAAAATAGTTGATATTTATTCCGATAGATGGCGCAAGCCATCAGCAACTTTTAGTTGCATGTTCAGGAGATGTCATTTTCTTAATCTATATATCTATATATTAAAACTAAGAAAGCCATATCCTGACCAGGAGCACATGTGCTTTTCAGGAGGCAGAGCGCCATCTGATGGAACAGAAAATAAATGGCGCTCTACCTTCTGAAAAGCACACGTGCTCCTGGTCAGGATATGCCTTTTTTATTTTTAATATCAACACCTGACCTTTTTATTTTTTATATTGCTTTTTCATATCTATATATGTATATACCTATATATGTATATATGTCCGTATATATTTTTAAAAGAGTTTCTAGAATTTTTTTTATTTTTTTGAACGAATTCTTATGAACTTTCTTTGATAAGGTAGTCCGAAATCCAAAATTTAAGTTTTTTCAAAATATTAAAAACCGCCCTGACGTTTAAAAAAAACGTACGAAATTTATTATCCAAATATTGAATAATCTAATAAGTTTTCTATATTTTTTGACACTAATGTTTCCATCCACATAATTCATCAAAAACTTCTTCTGCAGAAAACCTTTTGCCGCTAGCTTAGAAATATTAAAGAAAACGTTAGATTTTCTTTTTTATCATCGCAGTATGGTTTGTAGACGTCTTTCTGATAGGTTTTCTATAACAATAAGAAATTTTGTCAAAAATGTATAAATTGTATTCTGAAGATGATACTTTTTAATATTTAATCTATCTATATATATAAAAATGAATGTCTGTCTGTCTGTCTGTCTGTCTGTGTGTGTGTGTCCTCTATGGATTCAAAAACCATACATCCAATCGCCGTGAAATTTTGGGATATTATGAGGTGTATCCCCGGAAAGGTTTACGAAAAATAATTTCTTGAATATCTTGAATATCCTTAGAGTTATTTGCAGATTTGTATATTTGCAGCGCTACCATTGAGACGGAGATAGGCTTAGTTTGCTGCTCCTGATGACCTTGGGTCATCGTGTGAGTCACAGCATGATGCTACAAAAACACTCTGGGGATTTTACAGCGTCGACAACCTGTAAGATTGCCTCTCTCATATATTATACTTTAAACATCTGCTTAATTAAAGCATTTTTCATTTGAAAGAGACTGCTCTCTTAACCCCCTTTAGACAACATTAAATGATATCCCGTGTCGATGATTTTGTAATGTATAGAATTAGGAAAGCAAAATTCAGGATGACACGGCTCACAGGGAACGGTAAAAAATGTTCACTTTATCGAGGAAATACAAAATTCGGGATGACACGGCACACAGGGACCGGGAAAAAATGATCACCTTATCGAGAGATTCACGACCATGATTTTATTCAACTTATCGAGTATTTTTCAAGGGACCGGGAAAATATGTTCACTAGATAAAACGATTATTTTGTAATATAGAAAATTAGGAAATACAAAATTCAGGATGACACGGCACAAGGGACCGGGAAAAAAATGATCACTTTATCGAGAGATTCAAATTTACGAGTTTTAAATCATCAAAATATATCTTTCTTTTTTTATATGTTTATAGAGAATTGTTTTAACAAATGTTCGTTATACAAACCTTTACTCGGGTAAAACCCGGGCGAAGCCGGGCACATCCGCTAGTTTATCTATATAATAAATGACAAACTAAGAAAAAGGCATCTCCTTATCGTGCAACTGAAAGTTGCTGATGGCTTGCGCCATCTATCGGAATAAATATCAACTATTCTCGTTGATTTTTAATTATTCCAGAATTGGCCAAATACCCATTCTTGATTAATCAAGAAAAGCTAACCACAGACGCGTTTCGGGCTGTTGGCCCTCATCAGCGTGGTGCAAGCTATGATGGCGCAAGCCATCAGCAACTTTCAGTTGCACGATAAAGAGATGCCTTTTTCTTAATTTATACACCTTATCCCAGTACAATATCACATTTGTATTATTTTTTCATAAATAAAAACATAGGCAAAAATATATAGGACTATATAATACATAGGAATATAGGCAAAAAAGATATATTTTTTAGCTTAATTATATTAACGTTATGTGGCACGAAGTTTGTTGTTTACAAACATCAATATAATTCAAATGAGAACACCAATACGCGAATGTTTCTTTTTCACAAATATACTCTATAACAAAAAAATCGACGCACCAAGAAACATTTGTCCGATTTATATGAAAATACGTTTCCAAAGAGGTTTCGACCAAACATGCAAATGATTGAAATTTGGTGGCCGAATTATGCAAAGCAAGAGCTCCAGCGCATCTGAACTGCGCATCCACAACGAGCATTCTAGACTCAATATGAGGGGTTAATCAAACTTTTTTACTCTCCTTACTGCTATGTAAAATATATATTTGGAGGGCCTGGCTAATCAGTGGTGAACCCTCCCAGCGATTTCACCAATTTAATCTACCAGACAGCTTCAATATATTTTTCAATCGCAGTAAGGACAGTAGAAGTTTGATTCATTTGTGAAAATTAACATTCGTGTCTTAATGTCCTCATTTGTTTTATATAATGGAGCGTTATTGCTTTGTATTATTTAATCTATTGTGTGCTTATATATTGAATAATCTATGAATATTCATCCCCTGAATTATAATTTAATAATATCAAAAGTCTCATCCAGAGCCAAGTTTCTTGTATAATTTTATTTATCTTGCTTTCAGGGGCTAAAATGCCATTCAATAGAAGCCACTAGGAGTATAATTGCTAGCTAACTGAACACGTATGTGAAGGGAATGCTAGCCTGGAAGTTGGAGAAAAAAATGTTCAAGAAACTTAGCCCTGGATGCTTTATTGATATTATTGAATTGAATAATCTCTTATTTTATTAATTTGTGTTTTTTAAAGCGTCATTCAGTAGAATCTTGAATGAGAGACCGTAGCCTAAAAATATAACGCTAAAAACGGTGGTCTCTCCTGAAGTTGGTCTTTTATCAGAGATTCTGTCATGTCAGGATAAGTCGTTAGGAGTCTTTAAAAACAAACAGAATCTCTGATGTAAATATTCCAATAGAGACAGATGTTTAGCTAAATTTTAGGCTCTGTTTTTTCATTGGGGTCTCCATTCTAGCATCTTTATCCTTTCTTATGAAAAATTGTGCTTTTAAAATCGTTTTTTAAATATGTTTTTAAAATAATGATACGTTAGAAAGAGGGGAAAGTTAAAATAATTTTACATAAATATACATAATTCCTTTAATTAATTAAAAAGGCATATATTGGATCAAAAAATAAGTTAGAGGTAAAATAAATAATTAAAATAAAAAAATATTTAAAGGTAAAATGAATTATTTTTTGATCCAATATATGACTTTTTAATTAAAGATTTATTTATGGATTGCTCTATTCTCAAAACATAATTCCCTTCAAAATTTTATTTAATATTTAAAGAACTGGCTTTTTGGTTGTTGAATCAGAGCCTGTAACCACGCTAAAGAAGGCCAACTACTCGGAGCGCGTACAAGGTTAGCTTTTCTCAATTAATTAAGAAGTGTATTTGACCAATATATTCTGGAATAATTAAAAAACAACGATTAAATGATATATATTCCGATAGATGGCGCACGCCATCAGCAACTTTCAGTCGCACGATTAGGGATTTTTTTTCCCCTTAATTTATCGACTAGATCTAAGTACATTTTTAATCTTTGTTCTATTCTTCCATTTAATTTTGGTTTAAAATTTTTCTTTTTTAAATAACTCTCAATAAAAGTTAAGCACGAAACCAAAAAAAAAAAGCGTAATGAATTTTCATTATTAAGAATAAGTTATTTTTTAAAGTTCCACAATCATAGAGAAAGATTTAAAAACTTGTAGGGGTAGAAGTGAATGGCGTGTTTATAAGGGTGGAGGGGGAGGATTGATTTGCATATTAAATTGTTACCTTGCTTCATATCGGTCTATTTTTCATTTGCATATTAGTGTGAAAAGTCGTATATACTTAATATATGTTGTGGTATATAAAATATATTTTAAAAACCATTTTTTAAAATACATTTTATTTATATAATTAGGTTTCTTGTGCTCTCTCAACTTATGGAGGGTATTTTAATTCACCGAGAGAAAGAGAGAGATTGAAACTACTTGATTTCAGAGTCCATATAAGATTATATAAGGTTAAATACAGAATAAATTATGAATATGAATAAATAAGAGAGAGAGTCAATAAAAATTAATATGCAAATGGAACAACAGCAGTTTTATTTTTGTAGTTGCAGAAAACAGCAATAAAATCAAAATTCGACCAAAAAAGAGTACGATTTTTATTTTATTTTATTAGCAGACACCCCACTTTTAAAACTTTTGAATTGACCTCTCTAGAGAAAAATAAATAAATTTTAAACAAAGATATTTTACAAAAGCGACGTAGAAATAATAAATGTATAGATTTGTGTTTATATTTTAGTACGATTAAGGCTATCTAGGCATGACCATTCGTTGAACGCGGGGGTGGCTTTCTAGATATTGAAATAATGATAAGTATTATTTTCATTTGCATATTAGTGTGAAAAGTCGTATATACTTAATATATGTTGTGGTATATAAAATATATTTCAAAATCCATTTTTTAAATACATTTTTATATAAAAGAGAATAAAAAATCATTTTCTCCTGGCACTTTAGTTTATAGTATTTATATTCCAAGGAGAAAGTTTCTATGTTTAAATATTATCATTTTTCCTTATATAAAAGAATCGGAAATATTTTTGTCCGTTTTTAAAATTTTTCAAAAGAAAACCGTTTACTATTGTCCTTACTTCGATGGAAAAATTATTGGTAGGGTCTGGCTCATCACTGGTGAACCCTCACAGCGGTTTCGCCAGTTTAATCTACCACCCCGCTCTAATCTCTTGTGCCATCTATATAGATAATACCGTAACAGAGTTTTCCATTGTAAAGTCCTAAGCTATCTCCTCCGAAGATTCTGAACTACTCATAACGATCTATATACCAAAATTTTCATTATTTTTTTCTTCGTATGATAGTTCTGTTTTTATTTTCCTAATGTTAACAGTTATTTTTATTTTTTTATTTAATCTATTTTACAATCGTAGATTTTTTGCATTTATCATCATCTATTCCTTTGTTTTGAAATGCGTTCTTTTGTCTTATTACCTTTTACTAATTTATAATATATATTTCGTATTTCTGATTCATTTGATTATAATTATAATTTGTAAGTACTTTGTTATAGTTTTTCATTTAAATATAGCTCAATTTTTGTGTATGTTTTCTATTTGCAGTATCTTTCCTAATGTCTTTGGCAACATTTTTTTTTCTCATAAATAGGCTGAGGTTATATTATTTTTCGAATTGTAGATTGAATTATTACTTTTATTCTATAATAATTATATTTTGTAAGTGTTTGTTATAGTTTTTCATTTGAATTTAGCACAATTTTTGTATCTGGTTATCTTTTTTGGCATCTTTTCATCTCTCTTTGGCATCTTTTTTTTTCTCATTAATAAGACCTAATCCGAATAATTTAATAGTGTGTGACGTTTCAGCAACAGCATCAGACAAAAGAATAAATGAACTAAAGAATAAAATCTCATTTATTCTTTTGTCTGATGATGGTGACATTGCTGTTGCCAAAACATCACACACTATTAAATTATTTGGATTGTCTTATTTTCTTGTATTAATTTGTTATAGTTTTTCATTTGAATTTAGCTCCATTTTTGTGTCTGATTTACTTTTTTGCAGTATATTTCATAATGCCTGATTTGATTACTTGCTCTGTTATAGTTTTCATTTGAATTTAGCTCCATTTTTGTGTCTGATTTTCTTTTTTGCAGTATCTTTCATAATGCCTGATTTGATTACTTGATCTGTTATAGTTTTCATTTGAATCAGCTCCATTTTTGTGTCTGATTTTCTTTTTTGCAGTATCTTTCATAATGCCTGATTTCATTACTTGATCTGTTATAGTTTTCATTTGAATTTAGCTCCATTTTTGTGTCTGATTTTCTTTTTTGCAGTATCTTTCATAATGCCTGATTTCATTACTTGATCTGTTATAGTTTTCATTTGAATTTAGCTCCATTTTTGTGTCTGATTTTCTTTTTTGCAGTATCTTTCATAATGCCTGATTTGATTACTTGATCTGTTATAGTTTTTCATTTGAATTTAGCTCCATTTTTGTGTCTGTCATTTTTTTTCTTCTCATAAATAGGCTGATGCTGTATTTGTGTAATCAATTGTTGCTTTTTGTGTCTGGTTTCTTTTTTGCAGGATTTTTTTGAAATCCTTTTTTTTTCATCAATTGTTTCCTCACATGCTTGGAATTTTCTTTTTATGCCTGTCCTGGCATTCAGTTTTATAGTTTTCCTCTGCTTGGTTCTTATTTTACCTTTTTTTTTCAGCGTCTTCTGTCATGCCTCGAAAAGGCCGTGGAAGACTCACTCCCCTAACCGCTAGGCGTGCTAATATGACTCGCCGCAGGAACAAAACTCCAATTGCTATTTCTCTTGTTTACTTTTTTACCAATGCCTATAATTTTTCACCTGAAAGATTTTATTTGTTATTCAATAAACTATTATCAATTATTTTTGGTCTCCTTTTTATTTACTTATTTTACTGGGGGTTGGTGGAAGGATGGTCTAAGCCGTTGGTTTTCGACCGCTACGACCCGGGTTCGATTCCCGCATTGGGCACTTTTTTTCTGAAAAAATAAAAAATAAAATGCTCCAATGACTTCCGATTCTTGCAAAAGTCCAACACCACCAGCAAGCGCAAGTAATCAAACGGGGCTCTGGCACATTTGTACACATGTGGTGTACTTACAGTAAAAGCAGTCGCCTACTCTACCCACCATGATTATCAAGGCCTGTACCACGTGTACTAGGAATAAGCAAAAAAAAAAAAATACTCATTGATCTATACATACAATTATTTGCATACAATTATATACATACAATTTTCTACATTTTTGCACTCTGCAGTCTAATATGTTGTTAATAATAGGGGTTTTAGACAAATATCAACTGTTGAAATTTGAATTTCAAAATAGTTGAATTATCGAAAGTGTCGAATTAGTTTGTCATATGATAGGCCGTAGGTCGAGACATCAAAAATGGTCGAATTATCGTGTGTCGAATTAATTAGATTATATTGTATATATAAAAATATAGAATTGTTGTTTTTAATGAGGTCTTTTAAATGAATTTATTCCTTTAATATGTTGTCATATCTGCAATATAGTTGTGTTGTTTGCAATTTGCTTTTTTTTCCCTTTCAAATATATTTGTCTCCTCTGAAATATAGTTTGTAAATTTATATTCTAATTTATTTTCTTATATCTCTCATGTCCTTGAAGCACATATACTGACAGTGCCCAAAGTTGAACACACTGTATAATGTCTGAAATATCTTTGTCCCCTTCGGATACCAACTTTCGCTTCATTCTAGAGAGGCTTTATGTTTCACTAAGGTTGGCTTTTGCTATGACTATAAAGAGGGCTCAAGGCCAAACCTTTGCTACAAGAGCCTGTGTTTACGCACAGACGACTTTATGTGACTTTTTCAAGTGTGCGAACTTTGGATAGCATACATGTAAAGTTGAACCCAAGTATATATAAAATGTAGTTTTTAATGAGGTCATTTAAATGAATTCCTATTATAAATCGTCTCCTCTGAAATATAGTTTGTAAATTTATATTCTGATTTATTTTATCCTTTTTTTTCATTTCCAAAATATATATTTACACTTTTCACCAATGCCTAAAGTTTCTCACCTGAAAGAAAAAAAAACTCCGCCTTGGCCGGTCCCAAGCCAGGATGAAAAAGGAGGAGGGGGAGCAGTAACAAGCTCACTAAAAAAACCTGGGCTCAGCTGGCCCGGCTGATAGTACCTTGTAAGGGCTCCTAATCCAGGGATACAGGATGAGCAGCGTTTGTACTCCATATTAGGAGCGGCTGCACATGAGTCTGTTCCTCATGTCAGAGGCGGCATTTCTTTTGGAGCTAAGTCAGTGGCCTGCCACTGAGTAGTGCTCCCAGTCTTGATGACAAAGGCAGACGCATTCTACTTCACCCAATCATGATGGTTGTTAATTTCAAGCTTTACAAGCTTGACACTCTAATATGATTGAGTGAAGATAAGAAAGGAGAAGAAAATATTTTTTGTATTTTTTTTTGGCAATAATCTATTTATTATCAATTAATTTGATTTTGGTCTTTATTTATTATTCCCCTGCTCTATACATACATTTTGTACATTTACAATGTCAGCCGTTTTCTCTGTAATACCTTTTTAGCAGTGAAGTTATATTTAAGCAACAATCAATTGTTGAAATTTAAAATGGTCGAATTATCGATAGTGTTGAATTACAGTTTGTTATATGATAGGCTGTAGGTCAGGACAACAAAACATGGTCGAATTATCGAGGTTATATTGTATATCTAAAACTAGAAATGTAGTTTTAATGAGGTCCTTTAAATAATTTCATTCCTTTTATATGTTGTCTTATCTGCGATATAGTAGCATTGTTTGCAATTTTATTTGCTGATTTGTGTCATTTTTTCACTCTAAATATATTTATTTAAACTCTTCAACTAATGCCTATAGTTTCTTTCCTGAAATTGCTTACCAAACACGAGTTGGTTGTATTGTTATGCTTCTGAGAAATTTTAATCCTAAGCAGGGTCTTTGCAAATGGTACACGTATGGTGACACAGTGCATGTGCTCTCATGTTCTTGAAGTAGGGTAGATGTGTTTTTTGCAATTTTATTTTCTGATTTGTTAATATTTTTCTTCTTTTTTCATTTTAAATAATTTTTTAGGCATAGGAACCAATGCCTATAGTTTCTCACCTGCGGGCCCTTCGAGTAAACCGGGGCGTTGCCCG
>CP092873.1:95198353-95231586 GCA_030710605.1 Cordylochernes scorpioides
ATTTACTTAAACCATCAATTCCAGAAAATATTCCAGATAAAATATCCATCAAAAGACAACAGGCAAAATACTACTATGATAGAAAATCTAAATATTTACCAGACTTAGACATAGGACAAGAAGTGTATGTCAGAACACCCAATACCACCCCATCATGGTCCAAAGCTAACATCACAAATGAACACAACACAAGATCCTATGATGTGAATATTCATGGTAGAACCTACAGAAGAAATAGAACCTGGATTAAACCACAACAGGCTTCAGCAAATCAAAAATCTACAAACAATCAAGAAGAAGGAAGAAAAGAAAGCATTGATCAAGAACAAACTGTATCAAATTGCTTACCATCTACTTCATCAGCAGGAGGAGACAACATTGTGAAAAGAACCCGAATTGAAACTACCGAATGCAGAATCCAATCAAAGAGTGACAGCCCCACGGTAAGTGAACCTGAGAATGCTGCATCAGAGACTAGAACCAGATCAGGTCGACTGGTGAAAAAACCAAGTAGATTTAAAGACTAGTAAAAAAAAGGGAAGATGTTAGGTTATTCAGTGATTGAATATATCATCATCACAAATTAATGTTTTGGTTCATGTAGGATATGTAAAATAACATATCACAACAGAAGTCAGTCAATAAAGTTACGTCTTCATGATAGGTTAGTGATTCGTTGTTTTGTACAAGACGCTAACAAATCAAACACCATGTATATAGGTGTTCAAACAATAACTCTGAAAGATATTACATTGACTTTTATTGAAGACACACGAGATAACTACACTCATGGACAAAACGTAAGGAAGTTGTACCATTCACCATGTTTATAGGTGTTCAAACAATAACTCTGAAAGATATTACATTGACTTTATTGAAGACACACGAGATAACTACACTCATGGACAAAACGTAAGGAAGTTGTACCATTCACCATGTATATAGGTGTTCAAACAATAACTCTGAAAGATATTACATTGACCTTTATTGAAGACACACGAGATAACTACAGTCTTGGACAAAACGTGAGGAAGTTGTACCTTTCAGCATGTATATCGGGATTGAGACAATAACTCTGAAAGATATTACAGTGACCTTTATTGAAGACACACGAGACAACTACACTCATGGACAAAACTTAAGGAAGTTGTACCTTTCAGCATGTATATCGGGATTGAGACAATTAACTCTGAAAGATATTACAGTGACCTTTATTGAAGACACACGAGACAACTACACTCATGGACAAAACTTAAGGAAGTTGTACCTTTCAGCATGTATATCGGGATTGAGACAATAACTCTGAAAGATATTACAGTGACCTTTATTGAAGACACACGAGACAACTACACTCATGGACAAAACTTAAGGAAGTTGTACCTTTCAGCATGTATATCGGGATTGAGACAATAACTCTGAAAGATATTACAGTGACCTTTATTGAAGACACACGAGACAACTACACACATGGACAAAACTTAAGGAAGTTGTACCTTTTCAGCATGTATATCGGGATTGAGACAATAACTCTGAAAGATATTACAGTGACCTTTATTGAAGACACACGATATAACCAGGTGTGAATAAAATTGCCTCTGTCTCCTTCAAAAAAAAAAAAAAAAAACAAGACGACCTGCGACATCAAAAACCTTCTACTTCCTTTAGTTTTGTCAATGAGTATATGAAATAAAAAAAAATTAAATGACTTACTTTTAACTAATGTACTTATTTTTAGCATTTTAAACTTCATTCTGAAAATCAGAAAACAAACGAATAAAACTCATATTACTGAAAACCATCACCTTGAATATTTTTACAAGATAATCTGTGAAAACTTGGACTTCTATCATTTTGAAACCCATGAATCCACAAACTGTACGGAGAGCCAGCAGAAATGGAGAATGTTGTGTAAATATGTCAATATAGACAAATCCTCTGAAATACATAGAAATAATAAACAAAAACGTCTTCCGAGGTTGAACTTCTTGTTTAATTTTATATTCATCTCAAACCTTCGGGTATTACAAATCCTTTTACAGGAGTATATTTCCACGTGGAAAATTTGGGAAGACAAAAACTTCAGGAGGAGACAACAATTTATTCAAGGCAAGCATAAAACTAAGAATGGTAATCAAAAGATAAGCCACGAGGGAAATTTACAGAGTAGCAAGATATAAACATAAAAATGATCACTCTGTTGATAAAAAATCATAAAATTAATAAATACTTTGTTACAATATGATATCCTTTACTTCTGTAGAAAGGTTTGTGATATCCGTAAGCTTGGGACGAATATAAACAAAGCAAGAAACCTACCTATGGAATCTTTTTTGTTTATTATCTATAAATATGTCCATATTAATTATATTTCCCACCGCTATATGTAATGTAGATAAATGAAGAAACTCGTAGTATCAACCCCTGGACTCTACCAACAATCCTGCGATTCCTTCTATTGGAATCGTTAAATTAGTTAGGAGAATGTTCAAATCTAAAAGCTTGAGGGATGAGTTTCTTTTGCAAATAAATTTATTTCGAGCTTTCTCGGGCAACGCCCTCCTACGGGAAAATTAAAAATAAAGTAAATTAAATTATATTAATTTTCCTGTAGAAGGGCGTTGCCCGAATGCTCGAAATAAATTTATTTGCAAAAGAAACTCATCCCTCAAGCTTTTAGATTTGAACATTCTATTAAGGGATTAGCCTATTAATTAGTTAGGAGAGTCTGGAAATGTAGAAACATTGGAATATTTGCAAATAACATACATACACAAAGCTTTATTAAGACCAGCGGTCTTATACAGATTCACCACAGGAAGAAATAATAGATGGAGCTCCTATACTCCAGGCAGCGCAGCACCCAACAGGTATCCTTACTACTAACGTGTCCCGGGTAAATGGCGTTCAAAGAAACCTGTGACAATTAAAACAACTTTTATTGACATCTTGTCAATATTTACACTCAAAGAGAGTTTTAATAGTAAAATAATATAATAATAAATAGGAACATTAAAATATGTACAAAAAGTTATATAATAGAGGATGAGGGGAGGCATCCTCGGCGCGCGAGTGTTCTCCTCCAGGCGATGAGCGGGCCCTCCACTCCACCGAGCCCAACAAAGAAACCTGTGTGTTTTCTGTCTACCACTATATAACGCCAATCTCCTTTCTGTCATCTCACCTTGTCTACAAGATGTACAGGTTACTACAGTAAAGTCTATCGATGTGATTGTCTCACAGGGTAGAATGTGAAGAAAGGATTTAAAAACTAATACAGAGCAATAACGCTCCATCTCGTATATAGCAAATGAAAACATTAAAACACGGATGTTTCTTTTACGCATAAATCAAATTTCTACTGTCCTTACTGCAATAAATCTCAAAAAAATTAATCGCAGTAAGGACAAGTATAAATTTGATTTATACATGAAAGAAACATTGGGGTCTCAATGTTTTCATTTGCTAAAATTCAAAAACTATTAAAATTTCTCACAATGAGTTTCTTTTATTTTAAAATACTAGCTTTTCTAGTGATAATCACTTTTCAACAAGCTTAATTAAAAATATCGACTATTTCTTATAAGATGTATTATCCAATATACGTATATATCTTGTAAGATACAGTCGATGTTTTAATTAAGCCTGTTAAAGAGTGTTTATCACTTGAAAGCTAGCATCTTAACTGTGTCTAATCTTACTCATTGTGAGAAATCTTTGTTGTTTTGAAGACTTTTCCAGCATTTTATCCTGAATCGTGAAGAAATAGAATCAACTGGTGCCCGTCGGGTGTGGCATCTCAGGGTGTGATCAACTGGTCTTCAAGGCCGGTACCTGGTAGGTATATATACTGGACGTCGACTCAGTACTGCCACTACTACAGCCATGAAGTACACTGTGAGTACTCTCTCCTACTTACTCTCTATCTTACTGCCTTAGTATCACTCTCAGTACTATTACCTTAGGTCCTCTCTCCCTTAGGTCCTATTTAACCTATCTTCTTACCGTTATTATACAAGTTAACAATTTCCTATTCTTTCGCTGAATATCATCAAAATTCCACTTTGTGAAAGAACTCTATACGAAGTACTACATTTTCAAATATGAAAATCTTACAAATTCTACTAGATTCGTCTATATTTTTTTCCCCTGATTTTATAACATCTTATAAAATTTTCTTTTTTCGCTTAGCGCGCGCTGTAAGAAATTCTAAATGCTTTACTTTAGCCCTAGATACTGAAGTAAAGACACCTTTTCTGTATGTGATCTTCATTTTGACACATCATTGGTCATATACCGAGAGTAAAAAGTATTTTTGAACCTTACGGTCTGGTGGAAATTGTATCAATCGAAGTTTGAAAGTCCGGATAACTCTCTTCCTCAATAAAAGTAAGTTTTCGTCTCTACATTTGTTCTCGTAATTATTCATCTCAGAAATTATTTCTTATAACTTCTATTGATTACTAACATTTAAAAGCTATGAATCGAGGCTTTTTCACATCCTTTATTTTGTCATATTATTGATGAAAATATAGGTTTTTGCCTTTTCTTTTTAATCAGCATAAATTGACTCAATGATATAGAATTTTAACCTATTCAATGTTGAATTATTTTAAAGTAATTCCGTCAGTTTGTTCTAACAGAACGTTATACCGTTCATATTGCTGATTCTTGAGCATTTGAAGGTTTCATATCAGTGATGGGCGTTCTATCGAGAGTTCGGATTAAAGACAACTTCAGAGATCAGATGAGTTCGCTCGTAATATGTAATTTTACATTTTAATGTGAAGACATGCGGTGTACTTACAGAGTAAAAGCAGTTGCTTACTAGCCATCATAGGGTGAATATAGTAGCTATATATTTGATTATTTTATCGTGTGTGTTCTTTATGTTATTGTTCCATTTGTCAATGCTATTCCATGATGAGTTGTCAACATGTGAGGATGTTGCAAATTTGATTCTAGGTGAGAATATAAGAGAAAACAGTACTTCTCAGATAGGTAATCTTGGTGAAATAGAATTTGATAGATTCTATAAAATCATTCGTGCCGTCATCAGAGCAGAAGTAATATTATGAAAGTTCTGCATTCTCATTTTGCGTCTCTTTATTGTCATCTCTTTTGAGATAGATCTTTTATCTCAGCTGTTTTTATCTTCACTTACTTACTGTATGTTCTGGTGGGTGTACAGCTTGCTATCCTCGCCGCCCTCTTTGTCGCCTGCCAGGCTGTCGCCCTCGGAGGCTACGGTCTGGGCTACGGAGGCTACGGACTGGGTTACGGAGGTCTGGGAGGTTACTACGGTGGTGTGGGCCGCGCTGTGGCCTACGGTAGCACCATCAAGCACCCCGCCGGCTATGGTCTGGGAGGCTACGGACTGGGCTACGGTCTGGGAGGCTATGGTCTGGGAGGTTACGGTCTGGGCTACGGCCGTGTTGGTCTGGGCTACGGTCTTGGAGGCTACGGACTCCACTAAATCCCGTAAGTTCCTTATTTCACACTTATAGGTTCTTTATACAAAACCGAAGTATTGAGGTAAAACCTGACAAGTATTCATACTTGTTTTCATTGTTGCTTTTTACCTATGTACAAACTTGGTTTAGTTATTTTTTTAAACGTTTCAACAAAATTCCTTTTTACTCGATGGGCCTTTATCCTGACAAGAACAAAAGCAATTCTCTCTAAACGTAGATTAAGTTTTAAAATGTTAGTAGTTTTAGAACCCTTTAGAAGTTGTACCTTTTAGCATGTATATCGGGATTCAGACAATAACTCTGAAAGATATTACAGTGACCTTTATTGAAGACACACGAGATAACCAAGTGTGATAAAAATTGCTAGTGTCTCCTTAAAAAATAACGACCGGCGACATCAAAGACTTTCCACTTCCTAAAGTTTTATCCATGAGTGTATATATATATATGACGACTTAAAATAGATCATAGTGTAAAGGCAATCATCACCACATAACCTATTTATCAAAATGAGCAGTTTCTCACATGGTCTATTTCTTTACATTACTCATTCCTCCACAGAACCCATTTCTATCTATTCCGTTATATGACCCCAGACATGATCCATTTCTAACAACCTTTTATCTTTGTTTTTCAGATTACCTCAAGAGAAAATCCTATCAAGAAAGTTTTTAAAATGAAACCAATTGGCATATGATCAAGTTGGACAAGAATGTTAATGTGCATATTGTACATATTTTGCTGTAAAAAATGGCTAAATTTGTAATATGGATTAATTTATAAAATAAAATTGTGATCTTTTAAAAAGTATTATAAAAATACGTGTCTGTGTTTTTTATTTTATAATCTTTCTCCGGTTCCTCTCTACAACGTGTATATGGACATTAGCTGATGAGAAACATTGAGATACGAGAAGTTGCATACCCTCCAATATGCAAATATGAATGAATGCTTACTTCGAGCACACGAACATCTTGCTTGGAGAAAAAGAGAGCGGCATCAATTTGCATATAATCTATCCTTTGGTCAGCTAAACGATATGAATGTATTTTCTATTGGAGTTATTTTTCAGAATATTTCAGTGCAAAGCGTTTCTTATTTTTATATATTTATGAGCAGAAGCTTTCGATTTTACACAATCTTTCTCAGTTGTTCATATGTTAGATACAAAATATTAGCTATATTTATATATAGCCGGCTAAGCACCTCATTGCGGAGTGTGCGTGTGTGTTTATAATCCCTTTATTTTTAATAGAGAAAAATCTAAGGTCAGCATGCATATATGGTACACTAAACAAAAATAAAATGGAGGCTGAATTGACACGCTATAGGTTTGAACCCGCCTTTCAAAAGGAAGGATAAATTTCTTTTCTCAAGGATCGACGAACCACGTTCCTCTCTGTATTTCTAGCTAGACATTTGGATACATTATAAGTCTTTATATGAACTAAGCTTTCTTATAAACTATGAAAATAACATCTCTTATCGTGCAACTGAAAGTTACTGATGGCTAGCGCCATCTATCGGAATAAATATCAACTATTCCCTTTGAATTTCAATTATTCCAGAATTGGCCAAATACCCATTCTAGATTAATCTATAAAAGCTAACCAGGAGATGCCTTTTTCATAATTTATGCACCTTATCCCAGTACAATATCACATTTGTACTATTTTTTTTTCTTATAAACGTTCTCCCCTAACTTATCATTTGATAAAATCAATAAAGCATCCAGGGATAAATTTCTTGTATCTTATTTCTTGTAAGAAACTTAGCCAAAAATTGTTTATTGATTTTATTAAACTTTCTTAGAAATGCTATAGATAGCAAAAGGAACTCTGCAGATTATTTCTATCTCTTGACATCTTTCTTTCTACTCTTTATTATTATCTTTATAAAGATTTAAAAATGTCGTTTTTTTTGTTAATATATTCAACTATAAATACAAAGCGCGATGTCCCGCCAAGGACACACTGGCGCCCAAAGGAAAGCAACACAAGAGAGAGAGAGGGAGAATCTATTTATATATCAAAAATATATGCACAAAGGCATTTACCATATTGTTCAGGAGAATCCGGTAAGGGCTACAAGCCACTCTTGTGTTTTATAGAAAGTCAGCTACTCTGTTATTCACTTAAATTCATTCATTTAAATAAGTAAAAAGGCATATTCTGATTATGCAACTAAGGGTTGATGATGGCTTGTGCCATCTATCGGAATAAATATCAATTAATCTTTTATTATTATTATTATTATTATTATTATTATTATTATTATTATTCCAGAATTGAAAAATTCTGGAATAATTTTAAAATTAAAAAAAAATAATTTGAGATTTGTTCG
Source organism: Cordylochernes scorpioides (assembly GCA_030710605.1). Taxonomy (NCBI): domain Eukaryota; kingdom Metazoa; phylum Arthropoda; class Arachnida; order Pseudoscorpiones; family Chernetidae; genus Cordylochernes; species Cordylochernes scorpioides. The sequence goes on from CP092873.1 coordinate 95,206,168, forward strand.
GGCAGATGTTACAGGCCATCAGCAACGTTTTGAAATATCATTTTTTCTTAAAGCTATACTCTGTACCTATATACATATTATAAGTATAAGAGTTCAAGGCATGCGAGGATGCGTTTCTTAAAGATTTTAATATGGGCGAGCTTTCGGGTTATCAACCCTTCTACAGGACAACATATCTGAGTAAAAGTGCATCTTATATACATATCCATATTGAGAAAATTAGCATATATACAAGAAAACTATAAACATATTAACATAATTGGTGAAAAAGTAAAAATAAGAGAAAGCTGCGTGTTCTGAGTATGCTAAGAAGTAAAATCAAAAATAGTTGTACAAAAGGATACGGTTGAATTTAAGACTGCAATAGTAAAACGATCCAAAATAAAATAAAATAAAACGCTCCAGCAATGGTCACCTAAGGTACACTATGGCAATATTGCATTGTATATATCGGGGATGTCTATATGTCTGTTAATACTGTTATGTCTTAAAGAGAGCAACGCCTCGACGACCAACCTTCTGTATTTGTTCGTGATTCCTGAGTAATATGCCTGTGGTTGAGAAGTATCGAAAGAGTGTCCTGTCTGTCTAATGTGTTGTACTATAAGGGATCTAGGTTCACTATTTCTGATGTTTCTATGGTGTTCATCTATCCTATCTTTAATTCTACGGCCTGTATATACATATTGTCAGGAGGACAGAGTATTCTCTCTTATCTGGACTGGACCTACCGGTCGGGGTAAACAGTGGCGCCACGGAAAAGAAGGAAAGATCTCAGTTCTCTCCTCTGGCTCGAACGGCTGGGTCAATTTGGCTCATGTAAATAGTAACTCTTATTTTATATTTAAAATCTCTCATATAACTCATTAAATAAATATTTAAAGTTATTCGAAAGCCTAGTTAATTATTTTTTCACGCGACAATATGTTTCCAATGGTTTTTCCCCCACTCTGTTAAATATGGACTTTTTAAAATTATTATTCTTTGCTTTTATCAATAAGGAATCAAGGGTTTCTTATGTGTTATTTTGTTTATTAAATAATTTATTAGAAAAATAGTATAAACACATTTATTTTAAACAAAATAAAAATATCAGAACTTATAAAATAAAAGAAGTTTATTTATATACAGGGTGATCCAAAAGTCCCGCACAACTTTAAAAATTAATAACTCCGCGAATATTTGCGCTAGAGCAATGCGGTAAACACTATTGTGTTCAGGGATGCAATGGGATTTTTTATGGCAAATAATGAAAAATTCGAAATTGATTTTAGTTACAACTTTATTCGCTAGATGGCGCCCTACCAGAATCAGCGATTTCAGCGGCCAAATTGTTTGATAAATTGAAAAATATAACTGAACGACACGTATTTTTACTTTTTGAATACCAGGAAAGAACCCTAATAATATCAAATGATAAATTAATAAAACACCATTTCGCCAAAAGTTAGAAGAAATGGTTAACGATTTTTAAATACAATCTGAGATATGTAAAATAGGTATATGCAAATTAAAACATGTAGCAAAAAAAAAAAAAACCTGATATTTTAGATGCGGTTTGCTGGAATCCTCTCAGCTATTTATATTTCGAAAATAATAATTTTCTATTTTTTTAAATTCAACTCTCTCTCAGTATCCATTATATTTATTTTAATTCATTTGAAAAATATTTATCTATCTCTGACGATTTATTTTACTCTGGAATGCCGTTATTGTTTTTGTCGTGTCCAATAAAGCGCCTCAGATTCTTTTCGTTTGGCCAACAAAAAATGTCCAATTTATATACACATATATTCTTACATAATGAGACTTTAAAGAATTCAAATAATCTTCATCTATTTACATACACAACACATCTCCCCCCTTAATAATACTCCAGTCGGTCTAGGGGTTTCCTGGCTCTCTGAGGTCTAGGACTGCGGACGGGCACTTGCACAGCGGCAGCCTCCGGTTTAGGAGTGCAAGAGGGCACGTGCACAACAACAGGCCCTTGTATAGGAGTGCAAGAGGGTACGTCCACAGAAGCAGTCTCCTCCTTGTTTCCTGATGTAACCTCTGGAACCTCCTCTTCACTTTATTTCTGACTTCCACCTACAGGCTTCTCTCCTGATGTTCGAGGAAGTATTAAATTTCTTGTCTCCACTTGTTTCTTTCTCACAGGTCGCAATTGATTGATATGCCTCTTATACACGACGCCCTCGCAACTTATAAGGTAGTGACGGTAGCTCAATAATTCCAAAATGGTACCTTTTTTACCGTTTAGGTCTAGTTGCATAGTTGCGGAAATAAACCTCGCAACCTGTAGTAAACTGCTCCTGCCTTCTTACGGCCTCATGAAATACCTCTCGCGGATTTCTCATCTTGGTATTAAATTCGAGAATCTAGATCTTAAACTTCTTTTCATTAGCAGTTACGCCGGGGAATTTCTTTATTACAGTTTGGGGGAATGCTCTATGAGCAAATAGGAAACTTTGTAGATTCGTCTCTAAATCATCCTTCCCATTATTCTTTTTCAAAAGGTTTTTAAACTCTCTTACATATTTCTCAGCTAAACCATTTGTACTAGGATTATACGGACTGGTCTTAGTGTGCCGTATACCATTCATTTTGGTGAATTGCTCGAATTCACCGGAGACAAACTGTCTTCCGTTATCTGTAACAAAATATTAGGGCAATCCAATTCTGGCGAGAATTTCTCTAAGATGACTTATAATCGTTTTTCTGGTAATATCTTTGATGATAAAAATTTCTATCCACTTTGAGTATGCGTCCACGAGAACCAAAAACATTCTTCCCATGAACGGACCCGCTAGATCAAGATGAAGTCGATGCCACAGTTTTTCGGGCCAAGTCCATTCCGAGAGGGTAGCCGAGGGCATGCTTGCCGATTCTTGGCATACTCTACATTCTCTAGTTAACTCTTTGATGTTACTGTCTATGCCTGGCCACCAGAAAATACCGTCTGGCAATCATTTTCATTTTAACAATCCCCATGTGTATTTCACGCAAGTCATTTAAAATTAGAGATCTTAATTTTTATGGAATTACCACTCTTTCACGCCATTGAAGACAACCAAACTCCAAACATAATTCCTCATTGATCTTATAATGAGGAGCTAGTGGGTTTTCCCTCGGTACCCTTGTGAATTTCTATATAGTATATAGTTGCCTTCTCTAACATTCCTTAATACTATAGACAGTATTTTGTCTTGGGGCGTCTCATTAGCCACCTCCATAAAAGAGAACGGTACCTCATTCGACTTCCTAAGAAGAAGTACCTGGTCTTCATCAAGAGACTCCCTGACACTCGATTCTGAAGGAAGACGTGACAATGCGTCAACATTGGAATTATCACTAGTTTTTCGAAATTCCACAGTATAATTAAATGCAGCTAATTTTAAGGATCATCTGTTAATTCTGGATGATGCACATATGGGAATTGGTTTATGAGGTGAAAATATATGAATTAAAGGTCGGTTGTCTGTGACCAATACAAATTTTCGTCCCAGTAAGTATTGTCTGAATTTCTCAACGCCAAAAGTTATGCTCAACGCTTTCTTTTCTAGTTGAGAGAAACGTTTTTCCGCTTCAGTTAATGTTTTAGAAGCAAAAGCTATAGGGCATTCTTCCTTTCTATCATTTCTATGACTCAGAATTACGCCTAGTCCATAGTCCATTAATAATGATTTCCATTTTTTTAAATAACATTCGATATTATTTCGTACAATTCCATCTACAATTTTTATTCAAAAGTTGATAGAATAGCGCTAAAATGTTTGCTATATTCTTTATGAATCTATAATAATAAATTAAGAGTCCTATGAAAGATCTCAATTGCGAAAATTTCTTTAGGTTCAGGCGCCTCTATCACTGCTTTAATTTTATTTTCTAAGGGATGCAGTCCATATTTATCCATTTTAAACCCTAAATACTCCACCGATTTATTTTTAAATCTACATTTATATCTGTTTAACCTTAAACCTTTTTCTAGCAATCATCTAAACACTAGATCCAACTTTTGTTCATGATCTTCAAAGTCTTTTCCTGCAACCAAAATATCATCTATGTAGCAGGCCACACCTGGCAAATCAGAAAATAGGCCTTCCATAATCCTCTGAAATTTATTTGGTGCTACCGCTACGTCATATGGTAGTCTTTTATAAGAAAACAACCTCTTTGTTGTGTTTATATCAACAACAGCTTTGGCTTCTTCCGCTAACATTACTTGTAAGTAAGCCTGTGATAGGTCTAGAGTCGAAAGTACGGTGCTTGTAGATAATTTTGAAAATATCTCATCGATCGATGGAATGGGATACCTATCTAATTCTATTGCTTTATTAGCTGTACATCTAAAATCACCACATATCCTTACACTACCATCCTTTCTTGATGCCGGTACTATTGGAGCGGTCCAATATGCATGAACTATAGGTTATAAAATGCAAGAATTCACTAAACGATCAATTTCATTCTCTACTTTAGAGAGAAAGGTAAACTTCTGGCCTTACAAAACACAGGAGTCACATCCTTTTTTAAATTAAAATTTATTCTAACGTCCTTTAGACAGCCCAAATCTTTGTTAAACAAATCTGCATACCTATCCATCAATTTTTTATATATTTAAATATATTTCTATTATATTCATTATTTAAAATTTTAATGCTAAACAATATAGAATAATTAGCAGCAACACATAAAATTCCGAGGATAAGTTTCTTTTATTTCAAAAATAATTTCTTGAGCTTTCGGGCGTAAACAGACCTTCTTCAGGAATATTGGAAACAATTTCAAGTAGAAATGTTTGTACACAAATAGATGGTATCTTTCTTTGGTACCAAGGTCTTTACGTCTACCTCTAGGTATCGATACTTTTGCAGCTTTAGATATGTTCGAAGAGAATTTTTTCAAATTTTTGTCAATCGTTCTGTGATTTAATTCTTCGTTGCACAGTCCTTCAAGCTTTTCTGTCAATTTTTTCCCAGTGTTCTTTTATTTTGTTAGAAATTCTCAATTTTGAATTTTAGGGTTGTTAAAATTGGTCTGTTGTCACTGATTGCACTTTTCAGAATTTGCCATTGTGTTGTGGGTACGATGTTGTAATTTATCGTTGTTATGTCTATTGCGGATTCTGTGCCTGTGGACTTGGATAGATAGGTGTTATTTTCGTTATTTAACGGTGGTGGTCGAGGTCGGTTAGCATGTCCTCAACCTGCTGACCTTTGTTATCCTGGACAGGTGATCCCTAAGTTGGTCTTTCGGCGTTAAAATCACCAAGTATGATTGCGATATCCGAAGACGCTTCACTTAATGTCTCTATCAGGCCTGTATTGATGTTATTATTATCGTGGTGATAAACATTTATGATTGGAATTGTTTTATCTGTAAGATAGCTTTCTATTGCCTGAGCTTCTGTCGTGCTTTCTCTAGGCTTACTTTGATTATAGGCGATTTCCTTAAATTTGATTTCTAGAGTTTTAATCAAAACGGTGAGTCCTCTTCCGAATTTTCCCGGTCTGTGCCTTCGTAGTGTTGTATAATCTTTGATATTGAATCTCAGATTCTGATTCAATTTTGTCTCCTGAGGACAAGTAATATGTACATTGTTGTCACAGAGAAGACAAGTAAGCTCTTTATTTTCCTCTGGGTACCATTTATATTGAGTTGTAGTAGATTGAATTGTGTCCTCGTAGTAGATTTCTCATCATGAGCTCGAGCTGCAGCTCCTGACGCGGCGGTTACCCCCGGACGCGGTAGCATTACTGGAGATATCAGTTTTTCTCTTCATTTCAAAATGGGTGCCGTTGCAACGTTAGTCATCTTGGAAACGAACCAGAATTTGGGCAAATATTCCAAGGGTCCAAGGGGGACCGCAAGGAGGTGTGGTCGGACTTCTCCCCTTCCCCCTGGAATGCCGTCACTACAGGATATAAAGCACTCTTGGTGAATTTTTTAAATTGTGATTCAGAATCTTCCACTGAAGCTTTACGAGCGTTTCGTTCCTTTAAAGATATTCGAAGCGGACCAATGAGTTGCTACTCTCTATAGCGATTGATTAAAAGTTTTGAGGAAACTGGATCTCTGGAAGCAAAACCTCGGAGTGGAAGACCATCGACGTGCAAGTCAGTGGCTGTTACGGTTTTGCAGAATGCTGAAGCTATTGAAACGTTATTCACGTATGGAGAAGTAAGTGCTAGACAAGTTTCTAGACAAGCGGGGATTTCGTATGGAACAGTTAGGAGAGAACACAAATTTAGAATTTTTCTATAAAAATATCCTAACAAAATTCAAAGTTTTCACGAGTTGAAAGTCAGCGATTTTGAGAAGCGTCAAGAATTCGCTGCATGGGTTTTCCGGCAAATTGATATTGATGAAAACTGGCTGTCAAATGTTCTAAGAACAGATGATGCTCACTTTTATCTAAAGGGAGAATTTAACATTCAAAACTGTCTCATTTTGGCAACATAAAACCCTAGGAATTTTACAGAAATACCACTTCATCAGCCCAGAGTTACAGTTTTGTGTGGGTTCACTTCTTCTTTTATTATTGGGCCATTTTTCTTTGAAAAAATTAATGGAAGAACTTTTCAAACCGTTTTTGTAACTGGTGAACGTAATGTTCAACTTTTGAGAGAAAAGATTATTCCCATATTTCAGGACAGACAAGCACTAAGCGAAATAACATTCATGCAAGATGGAGGACCTCCTCATATCTCCCGCGGTGCCAGCAATTGCTGAAGGATACGTTCGGTGGAATTCGTTGATAAGTCGCCACTTTATGGCCCTCAATATCACCAGACTTGACGCCTTACAATTTCGGTTATGGGGGTACATTAAGTCGCGTTTTTATCGATGCCGGCCTACCACATTGGCCATGTTGAAGGCTTCTATCAGATGGCACGTTTTTATAAATTTCAACTATTTATTGTGACCATTCTGTCATCTATCGTCTGCAGGCGGTGTTTGAGAATGAAGGGCGCCACATTGAGCAAGGATTGTGACCTAATACAAGAGAGAAGGCAGTTACCTCATGTGTTATATTTTGCAGCTCTTTGTTTTGGGTTATGGGAATAATAAATGCTGTCCTCACATCTTGACTCTTTTTTTCTGTAAACAGTATTTTTTTTTGTTTGTCATTTGCCCACATTTTATATTATGTCGTGCAGGCCAAAGTGTTATAACTTCTCGAATAACATTGGTATACACAATTTTACCCCTTATGTTTAGTTTATCGCTTTTCGCTCATTAGAAGAAATAGCATAAGGAATAATCTCTGTATCCCCCCCCCCCCCCCCCCCAACTTTAGATATTTTGCGCAAAAATAATACAAAATGATTTTACTACCAAGTTTTTTCAACGCAAACGGTCGATTTAAAAATTATTTTTTTGAGGGGATACATTTTCAAAATTATGTACAGTATAATAAACAATGATAACATTTGACAAACCCATAGGATATTTGGAATAAAGTACGACAAATATATTTTGTCACCCCCCAATATATTTCATTTTTGGATCATGACAAATATCCAGTTAAATAGTCAAGTGTCGACAATTAGTCAAGAAACTATACATTCCTTTTAGCACGAAATCCTATTAGTAGTGCCATCATAATTTTTGGTACTATATTAACATTTCAAAAATCGTGTATTGATATCAGTAGTTATTTTCAAACATTCAATTTATTTCACAAAATTCCATCTAAAATATAAATATTTTTTGCTACATGTTTTAATTTGCATATATCTATTTTACATATCTCAGATTGTATTTAAAAATCGTCAACCAATTCTTCTAACTTTTGGCGAAATGGTGTTTTGTTAATTTATCATTTGATATTATTTGGGTTCTTTCCTGGTATTCAAAAAGGAAAAATACGTGTCGTTCAGTTATATTTTTCAATTTATCAAACAATTTGGCCGCTGAATCTCTGATTCTGGTAGAGCGCCATCTAGCGAATAAAGTTGTAACTAAAATCAATTTCGAATTTTTCATTATTTGCCATAAAAAATCCCATTGCATCCTGAACACAATGGTGTTTACCGCATTGCTCTAGCGCAAATATTCGCGGAGTTATTAATTTTTAAAGTTGTGCGGGACTTTTGGATCACCCTGTATATACCTTCTTTAAAAATATTTACATAAAAGCAATTTAACAAAACAAATTTAATCCAAAAATTAAACAATCAAAATTTACATATCTCTTGACAGAATGTGTTTACTCTAGTCTTAGTCAAAACCCAATAAATATATATATACACAATTATTTTTATACTTCTGCGTAACTCTTAAGTCCCCATTTACATCATTATGTATTTTATTTCTCGAGTTTTCAGGCCAAAATGTCCTTCAACATGGAGATACTGATGTACAAGTTATACTTCTGGGTATCCGTTTTGAAGGGCATGTTGTTCCGAAAGTTTAAGAAATAAAATACATAAGAAACCCTTGATTCTTTATTGATCAAATCAAAGTGCAAAAGCAGGAAAGAATCTACCTTATAAATTTACTAGCCGAATGACCCGGGCAACGCCCGTGTTTTACCTGATTGAATGTTTTGATTCAAATACTATTTGTTACAATTATAAATTGGCGCCTTAAATAATTGCATATGTTAGTTAATAACTATAGCCTATGTGCTTTATCTGTCTGTGTACTGTTGGCTTCCGTAGGCGTCTCTTACTGGGAAAAAGAAAGAGAGGATTCCATTTGGTTATTATCTAATATATGCATTTATTTAGGGAGCGACCTGCTCCAACACAATAGTTACAAAGACGAAATAGCGAGTGGGGGGGGCAAAGGTGGCGTGACCGTAGCCAACCAATAGGAGGGCGCCATTCCAAAAAAAAAAGCAAACGGTGACAGAGATGAAAACTGACTGATTGATTAGGAGATGAGGAATGACGCTCGTAACTGTATATATAATTATGGAAATATAATGAAAATTAAACTATTTAGGGTGACTTTTATTAATACGAAATTACTAATTCTTGAAAATAAAGATACTTCAGCCATTAAATCTTTTTATTATCTCGACGTTTCGACAAAAATCTTTTGTTCTGTCAGGAGCAAACAAAAATTAAAACATTTAGCAAGGCGTTAAAACAACGAGGACAAAAGATTTTTGTCGAAACGTCGAGACAATAAAAATATTTACTGGCCGAAGTATCTTTATTTTCAAGAACTATGAATGCCGGCCAGGCAGCCTCTATCTTTACGAAATTTCTAATATCCTTTCTGTCTCTACTTGGTAGTAAGGATGGTAGACATAAGTTTCATGTATAACAAGACATTTTCTCGCTTAATAGTTCCAATTTCCATTAACAGATGGCGCGCCATTTGCTTATATGCAAATATAACCTTTAAAAAACAACGCTTATAAAATATGAGAAAAAATAGTATATTGGTGAAATTGAACTAGATAAAGATGGTTGAATGAAGAAAAAAGCCTTTCCTGAAAGTTACTGATAGGTTTCGCCATCTATCTGAATAATTACCTGGAATAATCAACGAATAATTGACCTTTATTTCTATAAATGACGCAAGTCATCAACAACTATTAAATTTATGATCAGAAGTTGCCCTTTTCTTATAATTTAAAAATACTAGTCCTAATATGGTATTGAACCTGTAACAGCACTTAACATTACCTTCAACTACACCGTTATGCAAATCAAATTTTCTCAGTAATAAAGGTAGATTGACAGCACGTCTAGTATCCGTCAATCAATTTAGTCTTTTGAGCATCTTCAGTTAAAACATTTTCAAGGAGAATTAAAGCTAATTTTACTCTAAAGTAAACCTATAAATAAATATCGGGAATATTTTGAGTAGTCATTCCACATTCCTCTAGGTAAATGCTCCTTTTTTACATAGCACCCCCTTTACATATGTGATGGCAAACAATCCAATAAAGGTTTCATGCATTTATTGATTTACGGCTCCGTACCTTTATAGAAATACGTGCCTACTGATAAAATCTACCGTGACAAAAATGTCAAATATGTCTCATATAAAAAATGTAAAGAAAGGCGCTGGACCTACTTCTATTTACATACTGCATTTGACAGCCCTTTGTATTCGTTATCTGGTTCTTTAAGTGGAAGAGCTATGCTCGAAGAAGTATAAATATATTTGTGAAATTCAAAACTATTTTAGAGGCGTAGAATTCTTTTTGAAATTACTGTCCTTACTGCAATGGAAAAATTAATGGGAGGGCCTGACTCATCAGTAGTGAACCCTCCAAGAGGTTTCGCCAGACTGGGAGGGTTCATCACTGATGAGCCAGACCCTCCCATTAATTTTTCCATCGCAGTAAGGGCAGTAGATATTGTTTAATTTCAAAAAGAATTCTACGCGTCTAAAATAGTTTCGAATTTTCATAATAGATGGCGCGCTAGTGCATCATAATATTTGTGAAATATCTACAATTACAGAAGGCTCCTTTAAAAATTTAAAAAATATATATATGTGACAATATAGTGATAATGTGGGGAGAGAGAAATAAGGAAACCACAAGTTTGGAAGATGGGACCCAGCAAACCGAGAGAGAGAGGGAGCGCTAGCGGCTGCCACTGCGGAACGACCGTTTGTGTCCAACCACTCCCCAACTGTGTAAAAATAGTACTGAGGTTCCAAGAAAAGGGCCCCTTGGAATGTGGCCAGTGGCCCAGATGACCGTACTTTAGCCGCGTTCTCTTTCTCTCTACGTCTCTCTCTGGTCGACTGTAGATTTACTTTATTATTCCTGGAAGAACATACATTATGACATATATTATTACCAAGAATAAATCTTTAAATACAGACTGTGTTGAATATCTAGAATGAACAATACAAAAGAGTTAGAATTAAGACAATGACAATTTCCCTATTCCCTATAAAAGAAGAACGAACACAAGTCAGGGAGAAGTGATTCTTTTATATAGGAGGATGATTGTACAAGTTTTATGTCAAGATGTCCTTCTACGGATACCTGTTAGTACCCTGTAAGGGCTCCAGGGATACAGTGAGTCGGTGGAAGGATGGTCTAAACCGTTGGTTTTTGACCGCTACGACCCAGGATAGAATTCCGCATTGGACACTTTTTTTTCTGATTTAAAAATAATGCTCCAATGGCCCCTGATTCTTCTAAAAGTTCGACCCCACCAGCAAGTGCAAGTAATCAAACGGGGCTCTGGCACATTTGTAAGTGCAAAGTCGAACTGCTTTTCACATGTGTAGACATGTGGTGCACTTACAGTAAAAGCAGTCGCCTACTTCTACCCACCATGATTATCATGGCCTGTACCACGTGTACTAGGGATAAGCAAAAAGAAATGTTAGAAGCGGATGTACATGGCGTCTTTTCCTCATGTCAAAGGCGGCCATTTCATATTGGAGCTAAGTCAGTGGCCTGCTACTGAGTAGTGTTCCAAGTCTTAATGACAAAACCATATTATTCTACTTCCCCCAATCATGATGATCTTTGGGGGGTCGGTGGAAGGCTGGTTAAACTGTTTAGTTTTCGACCACTACGACCCGGGTTCGAATCCCGCATTGGACACTTTTTCTGTTTAAAAAAAAAAAATTAAAGAAAAATGCTCCAATGGCCCCCCCGATTCTTGCAAAAGTCCAACCCCACCAGCGAGTGCAAGTAACCAAACGGGGCTCTGGCACATTTGTAAGTGCAAAGTCGAACTGCTTTTCACATGTGTAGACATGTGGTGCGCTTACAGTAAAAAAAAGCAGTCGCTAACTACCCACCATGATTATCATGGCCTGTACCACGTGTACTAGGGATAAGCAAAAAAAAAAAAAAAAAAAAAAAAAAAAAAATGATGATCTTTGATGTTAGCTGTCTATATTGTCATAATGGGATTTTTTTAAGATTGAAATGGTGATTTGTGGATTTGATGTGTTGATATTGTTGCATCATGGCTAATGCACCTATTTTATTTTAATTTGTAATATTATTTTGATATATTTTAAATTCAAAGTTATATTTTATATATACATATTTTTTTATTAAACAGAATATATGTATTATAAACAGATTTATGTATTATAAAATCACCATTTGTATTTTGGTACACTGTGTGACTTCACTGCTCTCTTTGATGTGAGAAATAAATAAATAATTCTGGAGGCTACTTAAAGTAGAGTTATCTCATTATTCCCTTATATAACCTTGTAGGATGGTTGAAACACGCCCCGGTAAGATACAAGACCCGGCACAGGAGAGAATCAAGTTTGAAGAGCCTGCCAAGCCGCATCCTGGTGCAACAATATATTGGTGTTCTGTGTTGTATTTATTGTCTTGCATTCTCTGTGTTCTTCGACACGGATACCTATGGTTCTTCTAGTCTCCACTTGTGCGTTTCTACCTGCTCCTAGAAGAATACAGACGAACAGCATTGTCGAAATATCGGAGGATATAAACATTTTATCCAAGATTTTGACATATCCCTAATGAATTCCATATGAAGATCGTTCTATATTCAGCAATATGATTCCATACTATCACACCATTTCTATAACATAGAGCCTGGCAGTAAATTGTAAGAATTGGTGACGTGTCTAAGGGGCGACCGTTAAGTTTTCGATGACACCTGATTATGATGTTTATGATGATACAGTTACTCGATTTAAGAGAGAAAATATATCCCTAGGTTAGGTCCCAAATCGAGAACCGACTCCATAATCTCTCAGGATATATTACAAAAGGAAATAGATATTCCTTCCATATATCCGATTACGACGCTATAGTTGCATATTGGAAAAGAAGAAATTTCAAATTTCCGGGTCTGGGGGGATTACGATAAACAAAACAGATCACACAACCCGGTGTTATCAGGTTGTTACAAGGTCTAATTGGGAAGTGAATGAAGCGCGGATTATAATTTATTTTGACCATTGACCGGAATATGTGAATATTTGTAAACTTTGAAAAATTTGATATTTATGTTTCTTATTATACACATAATCAAAATTATCTCTACAGACATCTTACAGCAATGATTCGAAAATATTTAATGATAGAGGGCTTGGCTCATCAATACTGAACCCTCTCAGCGGTTTCTCTAAATTATTTTCCGTTATTTTGAAGTATAATAATCACTCATTAATATCTTGACTGATATCAATTATAACAATCAATATTGATTTTTACCCTGAAGTAAATATCGATTATTTGATTGATTTCCAATATTTGGCGGAACCACTAAGAAGGAAAGTTAATCACTGATGAGACACACACACAAGCTCCCTAATTTAATATCATCACACTAGGTTCTCTCTGTAGAGGTAGTTATAGATTATTAGAATTAGAGAGATAAAAACATAAATGACTAAAATTTGCATAACCTATCGATAGAAGGCATTCTAAATTACACTCATGGACAAAGGAAGTTATACCTTTTAGAATGTATATCGGGATTGAGACAATAACTCTAAAAGATATTACAGTGACCTTTATTGAAGACACACGAGATAACCAAGTGTGAACAACCTCTATCTCCTTAAAAAAAAATAGACGACCGGCTGCATCAGAGACTTTCCACTTCCTTAAGTTTTACCCATGAGTGTATACTGTGCATATTTGCATATGAAATGTTTTGACTTGTCCATAAAAAAATATAATTTTTCTTCAAGATTTATAACGCTAGAATTCACTGTGTGAATAGTGTTACATAGTGTTGCAACTGTGTAGGGTCATCCACCTTGATTCCCTCCTACTTTGTGTCGTACACCGAGCGGGTTTCCATAATCACAAGGTAAATAATATATAAATTACCTTTTCTATATTTAGTTACTATGTTTATTTGTTGACTTCCCCATAGTTGTTAATCTTCAGTATTCGCGTGGGGGTCGGTGGAATGATAGTCTAAACCGTTGGTTTTCGACCGCTACGACCCGGGTTCGATTCCCGCATTGGGCACTTTTTTATGTTTAAAAAAAAATGCTCCAATGGTCCCCGATTCTTGCAAAAGTCCAACCCCACCAGCGAGTGCAAGTAACCAAACGGGGCTCTGGCACATTTGTAAGTGCAAAGTCGAACTGCTTTTCACATGTGTAGACATGTGGTACACTTACAGTAAAAGTAGTCGCCTACTTCTACCCACCATGATTATCATGGCCTATACCACGTGTACTAGGGATAAGCAAAAAAAATATTCGCGTCCGTGGTTTCGCTCTCCCAGAAAGATATATTTATAACCCAGGTTCCTGGAGCGCAGAGCAATTCGCTCTTCCCAAAATAAACAATCAAGATATAAACAATAACAATGTTACAAAAAGGAATGATACTATAGTATATAATATATCTGTTTAAAATAAATTTATAAAATACCAGAGAGATTATTTTGAATAAATGGAAGGAACGCATCAAACAACATGTAACAATATATAGCTTTTATATAAATTAAAGCTTAAATAATTTTAAACTAAATACAACTTTATCTTTAGGCCCCTTTCAAAAAAAAAAAAAAAAAGAAAGTTACAAGATTTCGTTACTTTTAAAAGAAAGTGACGAGCTTCATTTATTTTTTGTCACCTATTTGTCAAACTGTCATCCAAATTTGAATATCATTACTGACCTTTTTATCAAAAAGAAAATTCGTCATATTTTTTAACCTTTTATATAAAATCATATCTACTAGATTTAACGTAAAATACATATGGTTCTGTGCTAAAAAAAGGTTCTTTTCTCCTTTTTAAATATATAAATGCATTTAACAATGGGCATTTTTTTCTATTTGTTTTATGTGTGTGCATGATATATATTTTGATGCATTAACGCGCCATCTGTTATCAAAATACGAAACTATTATAGACGTGTATGATTCCCTTTATAAATAAACAATTTCTACTGTCCTTACTGCAATGGAAAAATTAATGGTAGGGCCTGGCTCATCAGTGGTGAACCCTCCCAGCGGTTTCGCCAGTTTAATCTACCATACCACTGTTATATTGCATTTTTCGAACTTCCTGATGAGCCAGGCCCTCCCGTTAATTTTTCCATTGCAGTAAGGACAGTAGAAATTGTTTATTTTTAAAGGGAATTATATGCGTCTATAGTGGTTTCGAATTTTGATATATATATTTGTTTAAAGGGAGAGGTACCTTTTTTGTGAATAAGAATATAAATTTGGTACTTCTACAATGTGTTCTGTGGCTCAGTCTTACCACTTCGGCGTTTGAAAGGATCTCTTTGGAATATTCTGCCACTTTGACAACGTCTCTCGTAGGATGTTTAGGAAATCTTAGTCATTTTTGTTCTAATGATGAGGGATGTAGAGCAGGTAGAAAAAATGTTGTAATTATTATAATCTAAATTATGGCATATATATATTGATTTTTCCTTAATTAAATATAAAAACTTAATTAATGTTTCTTTCGAACGAAAAATCGAAATTTATTTTAAGGAGAAATAACGATTATTTCTAACCTTAGGGATGAAGTATGAAAGAAAATGAATTGTGAAGAGTAATGATAAACGGAAAAATAAAGTATCCAGGGATAGCGATTTTTCGTTCAAAAGAAACACATGCAGGGATATTTTTCAAATATCGTTTCTACAATCATAAGCCGCATTATTTTGTATTATAAATTACTCTATGAATTGTAAATAAAAAAACACAGTAAAAATGTTTTGAATTTGGAGTGATACTTAATATGTTCTGGCTTGCTATAGATATTTGCATGGCTGTAAAAATATAATTCAATTTACATGTATTAAACGTTTCTTCTAACCAACGGTAATGGATGAATTCTGATTACTGGATCTCTGCTAACTCTTACAAGGGACATTATCTGAAGCCATGGTCACCAGGTTGTTATCTGGATTTACTTAAACTGGTGTTGTGGCTTTATATCTTATCTCAAACTCTACGTTCTGTATAGAAAAGATCAGTTCTGTAGAGAAGATTTTTAAAAAGGCTTTGTTTAATGCATTTATAAAAAATGAGGAGGTACCATTTTTGCATAATAAATTTCATACCCACCTTCAGTTCGTTCTTTTTAAAATTTAATTTTTTCAATTTCCTTTTTTCGACTTCAATAAATCTCGCCAGATGAACGCCCTTGCAACCTCAGAATAATTTTAACGCCTTGCCAAATACTTTATTTTTATTTAATTCTCCTGACGAAAACAAAAGATTTTTGTCGAAACGTTGAGAAAATATAAAAAAAACTTTAACTGGCCAAAGTGTCTATTTTTCATAGAAATAGAATATACGCTATCAAAATATATTTCGGTGGGTATGCAAATATGGTATGCTGATTGGTTCTCTCCTGTTTCTCGAAGACATCTAGCGTTATCGATGCAGTTAATCTTATTTTGTTGTTATTGTTGTTGTTCACCGTGTACACACAAAACATTAGACCTACAAACTTCATCAATTTTCTTAACAAATCTGTTTTACAACAACAAAAAAAAGCCTTTATTTAGGGTCACTGACCCTATACAGGATTCACCAGAGGTATGCATAAGAACAAAGCAGTGAGACAAAGGAAATAACGATATAGACAGAAGAAAAAGGCAAACTGTTTTACATCTTTAGTATTCTAGGTAAAGAATAAATGGGAAGAGTTCAAGCAAGTTGAGAGTTCTAGATCCTCGAATTTCTTCATCAGTCATGTTAGATAGGCTAATGTCTTGGTGTAAATCTCAAAGAGGCGATTTATTATAAAGTTTTAAATGAAATTTTTCATTGTTTTAAAAGAGAGAGAGAAAAAAAAAGTTCGTCACATGGGACTTTGCCCTGGTTGCTTCTATTTCCTTACTACGTTGAAGGTATGTGGTATTATCTATTGATCTGTTTTACTTGGAGTTCTTGACTATTTCTTGTATATCTCTCGTAAATTTCTTTCATACATTTATACCTCTCTGTCTTATGCTTCACTAGCCGAATGACCCGGGCAACGCCCGTGTTTTACCCGATTGAATGTTTTGATTCAAATACTATTTGTTACAATTATAAATTGGCGCCTTATATAAATGCATATATTAGTTAATAACTATAGCCTATGTGCTTTATCTGTCTATGTACTGTTGGCTTCCGTAGGCATCTCTTACTGGGAAAAAGAAAGAGAGGATTCCATTTAGTTATTAACTAATATATGCATTTATTTAAGGAGCGACCCGCTCCAACACAATAGTTACAAAAACGAAAAAGCGAGTGGGGGGGGGGGAGAAAGGTGGCATGATCGTAGCCAACCAATAGGAGAGCGCCATTCCAAAAAAAAAGCAAACGGTGACAGAGATGAAGAATTAAGAACGCATGACGCTCGTAACTGTATATAGAATACCTCTCTCTCTCTCTCTCTCTTATATACTTCTTTCCTACTTCTTGATAACATCTCATATACATTTCTTGACTATCCGGCTGAATTCCACATGGATTAACAAATAGTCAATCAGTAATCAATATAACAACTACATGTTAATTCTCATTATAATTTTTTTACAATATTAAGTTTTTTAAACAATAATTTTCAATGAGACAAGAAAACCCAACCAGGTAGGAGTTTCTGGTTCTTGGTCCTCGTCAGTATGGTACAAGGGCGTAACCTCAAGGGCGCAATGTGCAGCCCGCGAATCAAGTTACGCTGTTCCCATTGTTGTTCTAATTTATTTTTTTTATAGCCGTGTTGTGTTGAAATGGTGAAACTCTCCGCCCAGATATTGTTTAGCTGGCAGAGGTGGGATAATTGAGGTCGAAGGGAGTAAACGTCACGTCAATGTTGATGCAATATAGCTGTCATCCTAACGTGACCTGAGGGCACCGTAACTTCCTCGTTCAACTCGGTTATCGCATAGATTTATTATATATACAGTTAAACCTGTCTATAGCTCCCCCTCTAAATAGCGTCTTCCTCTCTATAGCGCCCGATTTTAAATACGTAGTACGATGCGATTTACATTAAAAGGGACCTGTCTATAGTGCCCCCTCTAAATAGCGTCTTCCTCTCTATAGCGCCCGATTTTAAATACGTAGTACGATGCGATTTACATTAAAAGTGACCTGTCTGTTGCATCCCCTCTCTATAGCGCCCGATTTTAAATACGTAGTACGATGCGATTTACATTAAAAGTGACCTGTCTATAGCGCCCCCTCTAAATAGCGTCTTCCTCTCTATAGCGCCCGATTTTAAATACGTAGTACGATGCGATTTACATTAAAAGTGACCTGTCTATAGCGCCCCCTCTAAATAGCGTCTTCCTCTCTATAGCGCCCGATTTTAAATACGTAGTACGATGCGATTTACATTGAAAGTGACCTGTCTATAGCGCCCCCTCTAAATAGCGTCTTCCTCTCTATAGCGCCCGATTTTAAATACGTAGTACGATGCGATTTACATTAAAAGTGACCTGTCTATAGCACCCCCTCTCTATAGCACCCTATTTTGGTGAGTCCCAAGAGGGGGCGCTATAGACAGGTTTAACTGTATATAATACTACACACTACTCCTCACCAGCTTAATCACCATTTTGGACAATTCGAAGCCATCCCTGTACTGATGAGGGCCATATTCCGAAAACTTTATATGCAAGTGGTTTTGCCTTTTGTCTAAACTTTTTCTAAGTGGCGTTTGCAAATTAAATTTCATTGAGGCTTGCATCATCTATCAGAATAAATATTCGATAGATGGTGCAAACCATAAATAACTTCCATTTGCACGATTAGAATACGCATTTTTCTTAATTTATCCACTTGATGCGTAGGTACAAATTCGTATATTTCGTATATACATATTTCCGTATTATATTTTTTATTAAACAAAACGGTGGAATGAAGCTCTCCATTTCCACCTGGCCAATAATTCGACCTGGACAACCCTATTTGCAATTCCAGCAACACACCAGATTGAAACATTGACCCTTGGAACCTAATATCAAAGCACAAAAAAAAGTATGAATAGAAGAATCGAAATCCCAGAGTCCACACACAGTTACATTGGATTCTTCAGCTTGTGTAACAATACAGAAATCAACACAGAGATCTCGCCAATCATTTTTAGTTTAATTCTGCATGTTGCAGAGCGAGAACTCGAAAGCTCGTGGTGTTGATTAATAAATAAGATTATCGTGATAAATTTACTAACGACTTTTGTAAGAGTGTACACCTATCCCCCGATTTACACGGTAGATACGTTCCTGAGAAAAACGTGCAAATCGAAAAAAAAAAGTCTTATTTTAAATCTTTCAAACCAGCCATGACTTGCCAAAATATTTGGCTTCTTTTCAGTTGAAGAAGAAGATGGCAATTGCTCTACATTTTTTTCGTATAGTATTTCGTTAGTATAGTGCGATAAAAACAAAAATATATATATTTGGAAAACCGTGTAAAAGCGAAAACGTGTAAAACAAGTACCGTGTAAATCGGGGGATAGGTGTATATGTATCCAGATTCTGAGAGGACATGTGTTTTTTACGAATCTTTTAAAAAAAAACGTCGGTTTGTATATAACTTCGGCGATCGAAATTCAATCGACGTCTTCCTCCATTCACAACGCCAACAAAGGCAAACTGCCATTGCTTTGAAATCCATTCATCAATACCATAGTTACCTTGTTCCTATGTCTCTGATTGGTGTACTCTTTCTTCTTCGCTTTCGCTCTTCAACGGGGAACATTTGTGTTTCTATAACCGAGAGGGGTAGAATTGAAATCTCGCTGTTTTCATTATGAACGAACTTATTGCGAAAGGTTTATTTAATCATTTTATAATAAGAACAGTATAATTATGTTTTATGAAGCACTAGCGCGCCATCTGTTATCAAAATACGAAACTATTCTAGACGTGTAAGATTCTTTTAAAAATAAAACAATTTCTACTGCCCTTACTACAATGGAAAAATTAATGGGAGGTCCCCTGGCTCATCAGTGGTGAACCCTCCCAGCGGTTTCGCCAGTTTAATCTACCATACCGCTGTTATATTGCATTTTTGGAACTTCCTTTTATAGTGATACTGATGCTAGACTCTTGGAATGGGTATTTTAGATTGACTATGCAACTCAAAGCTTATGTCCATAGTTCATCTAAAATACCCATTCCAAGAGTCTAACATCAGTATAACTATAAAAGGAAGTTCGAAAAAATGCAATATAAAATCGGTATGGTAAATCAAACTGGCGAAACCGCTGGGAGGGTTTACCACTGATGAGCCAGGCCCTCCCATTAATTTTTCCATTACAGTAAGGGCATTAGAAAATGCTTTATTTTTAATAGAATCATACGCGTCTAGAATAGTTTCGTATTTTGATAATTATGTTTTGTTTAATTAGTGTCATATATAATGATTACAATTCAATAATGAGCCTTCTCAATATTTCTTCCATCGCAGGGAGAACAGCAAATAATATTTTGTTTGAGAATAAGATAGCGCGCTAATTAAATAGTTTATATTCCTACCTATATAGATGGCGTGCTGAATCATTGTGTATAATAGCCATTATGTAAATACAGGGTAACAGCTGATGGAACAGATGATACTTAACTACATTGTGATGCTTCACATTAACTACACCGTAGAGACCTATTTAGTTATATATACTATACCTTCATCAAATATATACTACAGTTGGACAACCACATATTGGGCTAAGTTAGATATAGAAGATTCTTCTTAGCAACATATGTAGCGATTAACAAAATGAAAGAAGACAAGTTTCTTTAATTATTTCGACGACTCAAGCTTTCGGGCAAAAGTCCTTCAACAGGCAAGATAAAACGACACTATGAACGATACTGATAGCTGTAGTGAATATATATATACACATATTATTTACATAAATAGAGAAAAAATCATGCAAATGAGTAATTTAACTCTATGTGAAAAAATAATAATCATTGAGGATAATTTAAGAGATGCAAATCCATAGCTGGAGGATAGAAATATTAATGAAGTATATGATATGCCTGATATGGAGTTTAAGTATGAGAAAAATTACATGAAGGCCAGGAGAGCATGATATGCGTCGGGGAGGTCAATTTTTCGGTTGATACTGTTCTGTTTATGGGATTCAAGTATGAGTCTCTGGTGTTGGTTGTGAATGTGTTTGTAATGTATGGTAGGATGTTTGAGTTAAAAGAATGGCCTGTATTTTGTATATGCTGATATAGGAGGGACCTGGAGTCAAGGTTGGAGACTTTCTTCTTTCATTTTGTTAATCGCTACAGGGCTAAGTGTTTATTGTGTTGTTGATATTGTAACTGTCAAATTATATTTGCACAAATATTTGCATTTTTTTAAAATCTTATCTCAGGTTAGGTGAGAAGGATTTTGTTTTCGTTTGATAGTGAACCAATCTCTCCCGCCTTCTCATCAGACGAATGTGTTTGTATATATATAAGGGGACTATGGTATTGCGGAGTGTAGTGGATTATCGTGTGGAGACGCTTAAAGTGTTCTGGGTTGTATATAGAGTTATCGACCTGGGTTTCCTCCTTCTTTGTATTGTACACGTTTACCCCGAGCGGTTTTTTATAATCAAAGTAAATAGAAAGTAATAAAATAAATTACCTTTTGAGAAGTTATCACATCGTTGTCTTCCTCGTAGTTGTTAAGTCTTCCAATCTGTGGGGATCCTCTCTTCCAAAAATAAATAATCAAAATATAAACAATGGCAATAAATGTTACAAAATAAAAGTAGAATAATACTATAGTACGCAATATGTTAATATTAATTTTAAATACTGGAGATATTTATTACATTTTTATATTATAACATTTTTAATTAAGGTATTGTAATTGAGCGTAACTATTAGAAAATAGATTATTCCGTTTCAACACACCCTCTTGTTCTATTACCTATTTTATATACAAACATTTTTCATAGGCTTCTTAGTCTTTTAAGAAAGTGTGGAATCTGGAATTATATCACTTCCAACCTTTATATAGTATAAATGGCACAAGAGATTAGAGCGGGGTGGTAGATTAAACTGGCGAAACCGCTATGAGGGTTCACCAGTGATGAGCCATTATTGTAAAGACGTTGCTGTATCACCTCATAAGCATAAATAAATAGTGATGAGCCAGACCCTACCAATAATTTTTCCATCGAAGTAAGGACAATAGTAAACGGTTTTCTTTTGAAAAATTTTAAAAACGGACAAAAATATTTCCGATTCTTTTATATAAGGAAAAATGATAATACTTAACATTATTTCAATATCTAGAAAGCCACCCCCGCGTTCAACGAATGGTCATGCCTAGATAGCCTTAATCCTACTAAAATATAACAACAAATCTATACGTTTATTATTTCTACGTCGCTTTTGTAAAATACCTTTGTTTAAAATGTAAATTATTTCTTTGGAGATCAATTCAAAAGTTTTAAAAGTGGGGTGTCTGCTAAGAAAGTAAAAAAAAAAAAGACGTACTCTTTTTTGGTCGAATTTTGATTTTATTGCTGTTTTCTGCAACTACAAAAATAAAATTTCTGTTGTTCCATTTGCATATTAATTTTTATTGACTCTCTCTCTCTCTCTTATTTATTCATATTTATTCTGTATTTAACCCATATGTAATCTTATATGAACATTTTAATAAATCAGTTTCAATCTCAATCTCTCGAAATTCATATGTATATATGGTGGTTAATTAACAATAATC
The DNA here is from genome assembly GCA_030710605.1 of Cordylochernes scorpioides. NCBI lineage: Eukaryota > Metazoa > Arthropoda > Arachnida > Pseudoscorpiones > Chernetidae > Cordylochernes > Cordylochernes scorpioides. The sequence goes on from CP092873.1 coordinate 95,228,760, forward strand.
CACATAAACATTTCTTGCAAAATCAAGTTTTTTTTATTGTAATCACTAAGGTTATACCTTGTTATTGTTATTATATTCAGACAACAAAAAGAATGAGAATGAATCAAATTAAATAGAAAAATATATATATAAATTAGATAATAAAAATTTTACATATTTGCAACAAACAAATATGAATTTTAAAAGCAAATAAAATTTACATAAAAAATAGACATAATTTTTACATATCCCTTATATATATATCCCTCTCACTGAGAAATAAACTCATCATCTCTCTCTCAGGTAGAGAGAATATGTTCATAGAGCTAAACTCTGACTCTATTCTGGCCCCTCTCTATGATGAGGTTGATGATGATGAAGTAGTGGCCGCGGTTCTATACCGCCCTGACAGAGAAGCACTCCCCGATGAACTCTCCCCTAGAAACAGGAAAATTCTATACGATTTCCTCGGCGATGCAATTGAGCACGTTGGGGACAAAAACCCTTTTATAATCACAGGCCTTTCCGAACTCAAGGCGGCCTTGAACATTTGACATAGTCTAGACATCCCTTTAGAGAAGGCTCATGTCTGATGTAAATATACATATATACATATATATATTCTGTATTATAACTTTAAATTTGGCAATATATATATAATATTATATGAACGATTAATATATCAGTTTCAATCTCAAAATCTCTCTCTCTCTCGCAATCCACCGATGGCGGAGTCTTTCCCGCGGTGGGCACAACCAATGGAGACCTTGTATATATTTATATATATATGTGTTAGATAATAAAAAGGCATATATTGGATTTAATAAAATATTTATTTTGCCAATATTTCGGCTGGCTGAACGCCAACCTTTATCGAGGCATTACATTTTTGTATACACAAACTCAGCGCCGCATAGTGTTATAATATCACAGTTGAAATCAATTAAAATACAGAGTAGGTGGGAAAAATTTGTGAATGAAAAAAATTATTATAAAAATTGCAATCAAATATGTAAAATATATTAAAATATTAAAGGAAAAAAAGTTCTATCTTTATATTTTAAAAAAATTGTAATAAGTACATAAAAATAATTAATATATAAAAATATGTGTATATTTATCAATCATTTATATATATCTATTTATTAATATTTTATCCTTATATAATCATATTTATTTATATTTATGTATTTAACCTTATATAATCTTATATGGACATTGAAATAAAGTAGTTTCAATCTCTCTCTCTCTCGGTGAAGTAAAATACGCTCCATAAGTTAAGAGAGCACAAGAAACCTAATTATATTTTAAAAATGTATTTAAAAATGGTTTTTAAAATATATTTTATATACCACAACATATATTAAGTATATACGACTTTTCACACTAATATGCAAATGAAAAATAGACCAATATGAAGCAAGGTAACAATTTAATATGCAAATCAATCCTCCCCCTCCACCTCTATAAACACGCCATTCACTTCTACCCCTACTAATTTTTTAAATCTTTCTCTATGATTGTGGAACTTTAAAATAGCTTATTTTTAATAATAAAATTCATTACACTTTTTTTTTGGTTTCGTGCTTAACTTTTATTGAGAGTTATTTAAAAAAGAAAAAAGTTTAAACCGAAATTAAATGGAAGAATAGCACAAAGATAAAATTGTACTTAGATCTAGTCGATAAATTAAGGAAACAAATTCCCTAATCGTGCGACTGAAAGTTGCTGATGGCGTGCGCCATATATCGGAATAAATATCACTTAATCGTTGTTTCTTTTTAATTATTCCAGAATATATTAGCCAAATGCACTTTCTTAATTAATTAATGAAAGCCAACCTTGTACGCGTTTCGAGTAGTTGGTCCTCTCGTCAGCGTGGTTACAGGCTCTGATTCAACAACCAAAAAGCCAGTCCTTTAAATATTAATAAAATTTTGAAGGGAATTAAGTTTTGAAAATAGAGCAATCCATAAATAAATCTTTAATTAAAAAGGCATATATTGGATCAAAAAATAATTTATTTTACCTTTTAAATTTATTATTTATTTTACCTTTAAATTATTTTTTGATCTAATATATGCCTTTAAATTAATTAAAGGAATTATGTAAATTTATGTAAAATTATTTTAACTTTCCCCTCTTTCTAACGTATCATTATTTATAAAAACTTATTTAAAAAACGATTTTAAAATCAAAATTTTTCATAAGAAAGGATAAAGATGCTAGAATGGAGACCCCAATGAAAAAACAGAGCCTAAAATTTAGCTAAACATCTGTCTCTATTGGAATATTTACATCAGAGATTCTGTTTGTTTTTAAAAACTCCTAACGACTTAGCCCGACATGACAGAATCTCTGATAAGAGACCAACTCGTAGTGTGACCACTTAGTTTAGTGTCATGTTTTTAGGCTACGGTCTCTCATTCAAGATTCTATTGAATGACGCTTTAAAAAACACAAATTAATAAAAATAATATCAATAAAGCATCCAAGGAATTTTTCTATTTCTCCAAATTTCTGGTTAACATTTCCTTCACACGCGTTTTTAGTCAGCTAGAAGTTATATTCCTAGTTGCTTCTGTTGAATGGCATGTTAGTCCCTGAAAGCTAGAAAAATAAAATTGAAACTTGGCTCTGGATGAGATTTTTGATATTATTAAATTATAAGTCAGGGGATGAATATTCATAGATTATTCAATATAAGCACACAATAGATTGATAAGGCACAATTTGGATTAAAGATTATAAACACAAGGTGATAAGACCAAATCCAAATAAATAAATAGTGTGTGACGTTTCGATAACAGCGTTGTTACCATCTTCAGACAAAAGTACTGAATTAGTA